>OY796891.1:2375504-2500006 GCA_963680785.1 Diplosoma virens
TGCGCGTATTTGGTTTAACTTCGGTTCAATCCTTAATTTTATAAAGTTTTTTTCTGTCCATTTGTCTGACAACCGGGTAAGCTGAAAACACGGTTTGTGATTCGTGGCCATAAGCGTGCCAGACCAAAATATACGAAAGAAGGAAGTAAAATTATTTTGCTCAAATTTTATGTGATAATTGCCCAAATTATAGTTTTGCTCGATTCCATCAAGAAGCTTAAACAAAACAAATATAACAGGGGAGAATAGGCCTACTCAAATAGTCTTTTTTTTATTAAAATCTTTGTTCATGTTCTTCTGGTAAAATTAGAGTCTAAACAGCTTTTAAATCTTTATTAAAAGATAAAAAATAATTAAAACTCGACCTTTCGGTATACTATAAAATCAGTTAACTTTTTTCAGGAAATTAAATGAAATATAAACACTACGTATCAGCAATGAAATCATAGCGGTGCGAAAAAAAAGAAAAAAGCATTTGTAATTTATAACGACATCTGACAGACTTCAATCATTTTAAAATTTTTAAATTATGATAAGCAGTTGGATAAAAACAATTGGTTTTGTCATTAAAAGCATGATTATTTGAATAAATAAAAAAAGCTCTAAAATCTTCTTTTCGTATAATCTGTTTCTTTTGCCAAAATTTTCGAATTATTTTAATCTATATGATAATTTTGCGAACAAACATGTTTCACCAGAGCAGATTTGTTATTCATATCATTACTTTGAAATCGTGCTAAATTTTTTGGATTCACATCACGCATGTGTTTTTTACACCTTGTACAAAATGGCCTATCAGTTTCACCTATTAAAATACCATCACAATGTAAACACAGAATTTTAAAAATTACTCCTGGCAGTTGCTTTGATTTAATTGGATCTTTTGGGTTTGGTAAAATTTTCTTAATTGTTTAAAAAGGTTTTGAACATACTTTTTGTAATTATACTGTTTAAAATTTTAGTTATATTTGGTAAATAAGGTAGCGTTACTATTCCTTTGTAGTTTTTGCTCTTTTCTTGTTCCTGAATTTTGCTAAATTTAAATTGATTAAATGTTTTCTTTATAAATCAATTTTGGTAGTTGTTATCTTCCAACGCATGTCGCAGCATTTCTGTTTCTTCTTTAAGATCTTCCGATTCCGTAATTAGTTTAGATGTTCTGTTAATAAACCCATAATAACATCTTATTTTTGCTGCTGTAAATGGCAAGATTCGTAATTTAAATAATGGTTGGTGTGGGTTTCTTTTCTCTATATTTTAGTTGCCAATACTTAATCTTTCTTCTTCATGACCAACATATCTAAGCATGGTAATTTGTCGTCTTTCTCAAATTTGATGATAAATTTGATGCTTGTTTCAATGCTATTTATGTGAGCAAAAAAACCATATTGAATATAAGAAAGAAAACAATTTACTATTAGTTTAATTTTTATATTATCAAAAATTAAATTATATTTATATTATCAAAAAAATAAGAAGCGCGGCCGCGTTTAGTTTGAATTAGGTAACGCGGCCGTGCTTCTTATTTTTTCTCTTTCTCAACTCTTTTTATACTTTCTGCATGTTTAACGTTTGTCGTTGTGTCGCGTTTCCTTTTCATGCTTCATAGTACTGTACATTGCATATACTAAATAATGTTACTAAGCATGAATAAAATATCATCATCATCATCATCATTAAATTGCAAAACAGTTTTGGGGAGGGTTTAGGGCTATTTTACACCAGTGAAAAATTCTTAAAATTTCTTTATATTGGTGTGAATTTGCATAGCCGTACCAGACCAAAGCATTTTGGGAGAGAAACGCAATTTTGCTAAATTTTACTGACGATTGCCCAAATTATGATTTTACATAATTTGAATAGACATTTGGTGGTACAGAATTTGAAGATTGCGTGAAGTAAAAGATTTTTCTTCCCAAAGCTTTTCATCTGACACTCTTCAGCGGAAATCGTCAGAATAAAGCAGAACTGAAACCGAACCGAACTGAATTCAATTCGGTTTCAATTCTGCTTTATTTTTTTGTTTTCAGTGTTTTTTTAATAGTATAAATAGACCAGAAACGGTAGGTTTTGCTGAAATAAAATTTCTAAAACAAAAAAAAGCTTTTACATTAAATCTTAGATGTTTTTTGCGCCCTCATCTGGATTGTTTTGTAGCAAATAATTTCCTTCTGGCAAAATTGTTGATGGTTGGGGCTTGAAGCAATCTGATTCTGGCCAATTTTTTTGAAATTTTGTGACAATTGCCACAACTGCGCTCCGGCTTGAACAGCTGTGTGTGCATGCATCCGTGTGTGCATGCATCCGTGTGTGCATGCGTTTAAGAGATTCGTTTTGAACCGGCCACTTGGAGATTTTTTGCTTAATAGCCAAAAAATCTCCAAAATTTTTTGTAGCGATTCTACACAGTAAGTTTATGAGATGAGACATTACCAAGGTTAAAATTAAAAATTTGAATTAAGATCCATCGTCACAATTGTGAGTAAATCATCATCTAAGTGGGCTATCATTAATCCACATCCTGGTTGTGAAAGCATTTGTGGCTCTTAAAAGAATTTTAATCAATATTGATCACCTTGATTGAAAGTCGCATCATCGTTTCAATCAATTAAGAAGATAGAAAAATAAAGTAAAATCTAAAAAATCCTCCTCCTTTCTCGTCCAAACAAGCTTATTTACACAATTACAATAAAATCAAGTGAAGACCACAAAAATCAAAAACAGTGTTTCCCAACCATTTTTAGCCACGGACCGCTTTCGAAAAATTATACAAGCTACAAACCCCTAAACTTTTACGGTTGATTCTGACTAGTAATTTTGCAAAAATATCTTGTATGTTTATGTGATGACCTGGCCTGTACAAAAAGAAAGACATCATTTTGATTATTCAAGCAAGTTGGAAACCCCTGATTTAGGACGTTTTTGACGCAACGTTTAATTATTCATGCTGGCGAAAAACAAATTTGCGCAAGGTATAGTTATATTAGCTGGAACACCGCATGTAACCATGGATACGCGCACACGCGTGATACGCTTAACTCATTTGAAACTTATCTTAATTAATTTTTTTTCCTTTTTGAAGGAAATGTAATCATGTTGCTTTGGTTAATCTTCAATACAAACTTACCAGCAGCTTTTGTATGACAACTGCAGCTTACCTTGCTTGATTTTGCAAGTTTATCTTCCGTTAGTTGAAACTAACCGTGGCCCACAACAGCAAAATTAAAAAAAACACTATTCAATCCTGCGCTAAGTTATTAAGCAAAGTTAAAAATAATAATCATCTTAGTCTTAAGATCTGATTTTTGCTTTTGCTAAGAGTGTGCCCCAGGTTAGTTGAAACTAGCTGTGGTACACAACAGCAAAATTAAATAAAACACTGTTCACTCCTGCGCTAAGGGTTAGGGTTAGGGTTAGGGTTAGGGTTAGTTAGTTAGCAAAGTTAAGTTAGTTAGCAAAGTTTAAAATATTAATCATCCTAGCCTTAAGATCTGGTTTTTGCTTTGAGTTTGTTTCGTTATCTTTGGTGCGTCTCTATTTTTGCAATATATCTTTCGACTTTATACTGCTTTAGCATACTACTGTATCTATTAGAAACTGCGCTTTCTTTATTAAGGTCACGTGGCCAGTATTTTGCTTTAATTTATTGCCTACAAAATAGTTTATGACGTCTCTGTTTTGCCACACACCACATCAGTAACCAAACAAATTGTGGCAACTTCGATTAGAAAATTGTGATTTGTCTAGGTATATAGAAATAAATCAAATTGCATGAAGTAAAAGATTTTTCTTCCCAAAGCTTTTCATGTGACACTTTTCAGGGGAAATCGTCAGAATGAAGCAGAATTGAAACTGAACTGAGTTATACACTGTAAAGGGGAAAGCAGAGTTCTCATTGGCTGAAAGAACTCTCATTGGCTAACTTCTTTCAGCCAATGAGAACTCTGCTTTTCCCTTTATAATTCAGTTCGGTTTCAATTCCGCTTCATTCTAACGATTTCCCCTGAAGAGTGTCAGATGAAAAGCTTTGGGAAGAAAAATCTTTTACTTCATGCAATCTTCAAATTCTGTACCACCAAACGTCTATTCAAAAAAATCAAAAATTAAAATCAGAGCAGTTTAAGGTTCAGTTAAGTTTCAGTTCAGTAGGTTCAGGTTTGGAAAATTTAATTTTTACGAGTTCAGCTCCGGTTCAAGTTCAAAGGTTTTTACGGGTTTACGGTTCCGGTTCGGTTGGATGCCCTGATTTCAACGTAAACTTGGTTCGTCAAAGGCTTTAAGACTGAAAATTTGGAGTTGACCTCCTAGACGTTTAGACAACAGTCCTTCGAATGACACTTCATTGAACATCAGTTTATCGAGCAGCCGTTGAGTAAACAGTGCTGGTTCAACAAGTGAACCTTCTCTTTGTTGGTTAGATTAAATTTATTAACATCAGAGAGCAGCTGTGAGAAGCCGTGATGTTATATGGCCCCATTAGACCGTTTCAAAAATTTGTCGGGTCACGCCGAGGCGCCTTCCGAGGTGAGGGATAATGACTGGCTCTCCGGATCTTGATTGCCCCTGCACCTAGAAAATCCAACCCAGCTCTGCTGCGGCAGCGTCGTTACCATGCCACGAAATATTCAACAACAATCTACGTCCAATCTCTGTGCGGAATAGACTGCCACCCAGGTATCCACTAAAGCGGAGCAACCACATCTGGCTGGCTACGGAGCCGCCATCGTTTCCCGAGAGTGACGAAAACTACGAACAAACGGGTCTTTTTCAAGGCACTTGGCAAAATTGATTTACACTTTACTTGGAAAACTAAATTTTTGAATTTGAAGTTTTTAATCAATTGTTTTCAGGCTTAAAAAGAAATCTGAAAACAAATGTAAAGAAATAACTTCTTTCGAAATTTGAAAGAATTCATAATCGGACCCTAGTTTCAGCCTCATCTCAATCTAACCAGAAATTTTCTTAAAAGCCCAAATCGAGCGCAAATTAGACCTAAAGGTTAAATGGAAATGCGTGAGTTCGAGCCCTGGCCACACCTAAATAAAAGAAATAACCCAAAATATTGGCATCATTTACTGCTCTGAGAAAAACTACAGTATGTGCAACAATTATAGAAAGACTAATAAATTTTCATGTAGTAAATTTTCAGAATTAAAACAAGCATAAACAAGTGGTTTGTGGTACAGAACTTGAAACTTAAAAATTTGAAAATAGCAAACATGACTAGGGTTGGGAAATCTTCAACCCCAGTCATGTTTAACAAATCCGCGATTGTTCAACACCTTTTAGACAACATATGTGAGCCAAAAATTACAGTGATAAAAAATTTACTATTCTTTCATTTGGTTATTCATCTTTTTATTTATCTGCTTTAGAAACCGTTTTCATTCAATCATGCAAGCCAAATTTATACGACCAAAAAGAGTTTGTTTACAACTTGAAAATCTTGCGCTAATCACGCATTTTGACGCCTTTCTCAAACATCCAATCATCAAAAATTCAGCTATATTAGACAATCAATTGAATTTTTCTTTTCTTCATTCAACGTCCATCTTCTAACGAGTGTCGGACACAAAGCTTAGAGATGAGTTTTCGGCTCGCTAAAACGAGTTTATGCTAAAGCACTAAATTTGTGACGAGAACAATGATTGTCACGTAATCGTGCATTTCGTGTGTTGGGTTCATGATTGTTTAGAGCTCAACCGCTTGCGGAAGAATGCACTGTTAGCGATAGAAAATAATTACAATGAAAAGCAACAATAAAGTTCCTCTGGTGATGGACAGCAAAAAGCACGCGTGAAAACCTAAAACAACACTAGCTAGAAGAGAACAACAATGAAAGCACCTGATGATGATGGAACCAAAAGCAGGTTTTAAAATTTGCATTGAGGTAGAATTTCGCCTTAAAAGGCAAGCCGTGTGAATAGCGAGGTGCAGTTAAGAGAGAAGTACAAACCCACTATAGTTGGTTGTTTTGTGGCAACAAGACGGAAATGACATAGCAAGTTCTTCTTTAAATATTTAGAAAGTATATAAATCAAAAGAAGGCTCGATAAGCAGAGCTTCCCGCAGGTTCTGCTGTAGTATGAAGCGAAGTACCAAACATTATTCTGATTCATTTCTGAAAAACTAAAATTGTAATGAATAAATAATAAGCACGAAAAGCGAAAAAAAGAAAGGTCCAAGGTGTAAACGATGCAAATCATACAAACTAATTACATTTTAATTATAATTAAGCAGTTTTTTTTTAATAAACTTTTTTAGAAAAATATTTTAATATTTTAACTTAATTTTTCGGCTTTTTACAATTTTTTTTGTCTTGTTTAACTCTAATTTCGAAATACACTACATGGCTTTTTTATAGGCATACCATATTTTCGAAAAGGTAAACCGGGACGCTCGTTAACAGAAAAAAATTCGTCCCTAAAAAGTAATGTTCACTGAAAAATAATATATTTGATTCAAATCATTCTCGGATTTCAAAATTTTCGTTTTAAACAAGAAGTATTTTTTTTTAAAAAAATGGGGTTTTCACTTAAATCAGTTTCGGATTTTATGATATTTTTCCGAAAAGAAAAGTGTTCTCTAAAAACAAAAAACAAAAAAGCGGTCTTTACTTTAAATCGGTCTCGGATTTCATGATTTTTGTCTCTAAAAACTAGTGATTTTTGAAAAATACAAAAAAAGGAGGTCTCCCCTCGTGCGAAATGGGCGAGACAAGGCTCTAAAAATCGGGACTGTCCCGCCAAAATCGGAACATATGGTAAGCCTACTTTTATATTTATCTATTAATATAATCAAGAATTCTATACCACAAGATTTTATTAAGTGTCTCATATAATAAGTTTCTACAGATTGTACAGATAAAGTTTGGTTTCCATTTCTATCTGTGCGTGTGGTGGGCAACTGCAGACCATGTTCTAACATCAAGCCACGTTTATTGGTCTGACGCCTGTGGACAAGAACTTGGTCAGTTGGCCGATTAATAAGTGCCCAACTATTGATATGCTTAAATCTTCCAAAAAAGAACATCTTCTTCAGAAAAGGAAAAGAGAAAATGAAGACCATAAAAAAGCTTCTTTCGAGGCAACCAGACGTGGAAATGTACAATTTTTGCAGGTCATTCGATAGCTATACAAAAAATTTGATCACATGACTAATGATTTCAGCGAATACAACAACCTGTACGTCATCACAGATTGTACGCGTGACATATACCAATCACGTGACTTTTTAAACGATTCCTTATTCGACTCATCCAGTATCAAAACACGCCGTACAATGCTGGGTTGAATACATTGCAACTCTTTTCTGTACGGATCGTTTGACAGACAGTAACAATCAGTCAATCAAGAAATATCAGTGATCATCAAAACGATAGTACAGAGAGATGGGGAAATTTATTTTCAAAATATTGTTGCTTGAATTAATATTTTAAAGATGAATCTAAGCATTAATTGATTATAGCCGAAAGCTTTATTGTCAGAAAAGGCTCTGAAACTGATCAGTCAGTGATTTTTTTTTCTCTAGTTGTAAAGCAAAATATTTCACGTTAACATATTTACGCCACGGAAAAATGGACATGCCACAAATTAAAAGCAACGTTGAAAGCTGAGAAGCAACGAAGAAACTATTAGTTACGCCTAACAAAACAATCGAAATTATGAATACACGCTCAGATATGCGCCAGCAGCGCGGCTTAATAACCTGCGATAGATTCAAAAAAAGTTACGACTTTTTTACTTCGAATAGTTTAGTTTTTCACTATTTACTATTGCCCAACACCAACCATTAACAGGTTCGCAATGAAATGAGAAAAATTTGCCACAACAAAGCAATTAGTAACAGAGCGGAATATGAACAAGAAATCTTGATCATCGTTAAAATCAATCCTTCCAAGACATCTTTTATTTGTGATGACAGACATGACGACAGTCACAGCTTTACATTGTCCTTTGCAACATTATTCTTTGGACCCACTGCAACGGCTCGCAACCTCGCAGCGCAACACTAATTGGAAATTAGTTTTTCTCACAAAGAGCAGCGAACAGTTCGAAGACGTCGGCAGCGCGGTGAAGTGGTTAAAACACCGTGCTTATGCTCAACATGGTCTTGGTTTGAAACTCATTCGCGTCATTCTGCAGTGTCCTTGGGAAAGATACTTTAGGGAACTTTTCCCCTCTTGGGGTCTTGGCAAGCAGTTCTAAATTACAGTCATATCTTTATTAAATTACGAACGGACAGCAATATCTTAGTCATCTCCGGAAGCAGGTCGGGGTAATTGCTTACCCTATGTATAGCGCCTCCGTCGCTTTCCTGCGAGTCAGGAGGATAAATATAAAGATGAAACAAATGAATAAAACCGAGTTTGAAGGAACTTGTTTTTCAACCTTTCACCAAGAATTCTGAGGTTCTCCAGGAATTTCACCGACGATAATTTTCTAAAGACGCAAAGTATTTAGTCTTCAAGTCAATCTTCGATTGTTTTGCGCCATGGCATCACATTTCACTTTTAATTTTGTTACTGAACCGCAACATTCAAGTAACCTTGCGGAAACCCACAAGTCTTGGCTCTTTATCACCTCAAATCAAACAAAAACAGTATAATTTATTTAATGAAAAATCTGGCGACATGATTAAAAGACTATAGAGCTTTGCTGTAACAATTTTATGAAACGCAAGTCACACTTACAATTTACTCTAGCGTGTGCGCTAACTCGATCATTTCCCCAAAAGTTTCGCTTTCATATACTTTTAGTACTCGTATAAAAAGTTATTTTGATAATTCCAAATCGATCCATGACGTCATTGAATGGGAAAACCATTAGCTGACTATACTGGTAGCTAAAAATCGAGCTATAAATAGTAGGCAAGTAATACGTAAATAACAATAGTAAGTTTCACTTTTTATTCCAAAAAGTGAAAAAATATAAAAATCTAAAATAAATGTAGGCATGACAAAATTTTTATTCCAAGAAAAATAATTCCAAAGATTACAAAACTGATGAATAGTGAAGGCAGGTTCTTTGTCCCGTAAAGTCTCAACTCTCGACTGCTTGGTTGCCTAAATGCGCCGGCATGGAGATCCTTTTCAAGCGGTTGTTGAATAAATTTTACCCTTTAAATTACTACTTACTGGCTCAGCATTATTCAGGCAATTCTAGTCCAGTGGTCATTTAATTATAAACGAGTTCTATTTCCAGTTTATTCCTTTGGAACCATGACTGCAAGAGAAAGTGAAAGTTAAAAGAGAGAAATTGGCTTTTTAGACAACATTATTTGATATTGATTTTAAAGAAACAGTATTTTATTGCAATTAATCTTTTATTAGTTGTGTATATCTTGTTTATTTTCATGAGGGTTTGCAGCGAGCAATCTGCTTTAGGATTCACTCAAAAGCAGATTTCAAAGTGTTACAGCTCGAAAACAGTCTTTTGTAATTAAATTATTTTTAGATTTGTCAAAATTCTTCAAAGTATTGCAGAACGTGCTCGTGGATTAAAGTTTCTTCCGACCAAGCGACTCACTTCTCAGGACAAAGGTTTCCTGTATTCCAGTAAAAAAATGATTGTTGTAAATCTGTGGTTTAATTGAAATAGATATTCATCGCATTGAATCTCTATGTAAAGCAGTGTTTCTCAACCTTGTTACGCTTACGACCCGGTAATATTTTAAAAACATTTTGCGGCCCGTTAATCTACTTCAATGATAAAATTGTAATAAACGCGACAAACTGATAAAAAGAATTTTATTAAATCAAAAGTAAGCATTAAGCATCAAAAAAAACTCTATTTAATGTAAAATTTCTGCTGTCTTATTGTTATAATATATAGTAAAAATGGCTGTATTAAAGTTTTTAAAAGGAGGAGTCAGGAGCCCCAGAAGTGGGGACACACAAAGGGTCGAATGGTGTCCTTTGAATTTGCACTACAAAAGCATTGGTTTCAATTTGTCTCCACACTCATATAAATCCGATCAAACGTAAATCTAAAAAAGTTTTTGAAACAGTGATTTGACAACAGCAAAAGAACAGCAAGTTACCAAAGGCGCAAAATCAAGAAAAAGAGGCACTCTCTTGGTTGATAAGGTACTAACAATAAATGTAAAATATAAAAATCTTTCTGAATGTATACAAGAAAACCGAAAGTTCATTAAGTGAACGAGCTGTCGTAAATAGGAAATGAACTTTCTTTTTTAGTCTTCAACTAACTTTCCCGGTCATGTATTTGCCTAACTGTTCCAAGTATATTTGAAAACAAAATCAATAGGTGGTAAAAAGAGAGTAACAAATTTCTTTTTTGTCTTCAACTTTATTTCAAACAGGCACGTAAATGCATGACCGGGAAAGTTATTTGAAGACCAAAAAAAGGTTATCACCTCTTTAAGGCAGTTCGTTCATCTAATCAACTTTCGGTTTTTTAGTATAGATGCAAAAAGATTTTCATATTTTACATTTATTGTTAGTACCTTATCAACCAAATAAGTGCTTTTTTTTCTCGATTTTGCGCCCTTGCTGGTCATCACGTGATCATTGCTATCATAGCGAAAGAATGAGAGTGCAAATCAGAGGGATAAACTTTTTTTAGTTTTCAACTATATTTTGATGACGTAATTTTTAATTTCGGACGGTTCCCTTTAGTTTCGAAAACCTTAACTACAATTTTTTCTATAGAACCAAAATAAGATGCTTTTGTATTAAATTTTGACACCCTGCCCTTGCCAAAAATTTTTCCGCCGTCTATAAGTAAAGTACAGCTTGAATATCGACGCAATTTTTCTCCTTGGTTTTATAAGAGATATAGCCGAAAAGCTTTTCTCACATAAATAATCCGTAAAAAAACCAACAGCAGGTTAATTGCTTTGTTATTATAATTTGTATATACTCGTTTTTAAGTGAAACTTTAAATTGTGAAAGTTGTAAGTTTTCATGTTTAATCTTTAACTTGGTATCGCAAACGAGTTCAATCCACAATACTTTTTTGGCAGTGTTAAGATTACGCAAATTTATGTCCTCTGTAACGAGATTAACGATCCAAAAATTTTCCTTTTGAGGATCTTATTTTTGGAAAAATATCGGCAAAATTAATGGCTGGCCCTTTTTAGTGTTTACTCATAATAGCAAATAACTCTTTAGTGTCAACAAAGGTACTTGCCACAAAATCTTGCAAACTTGAAAACATATCAATGTCACGTTTTTGCAAACATCAATAACAAAAAAATCAACTTTTTGTAAAAGTTTTACTGCACCCTGTAAATATGTTGACGCAATACTCTTGAGCAGAACTACTACGATCATTTAAGCGGCTGAATATATATCTGCTAGGTATGCAAATTTACCTATCCACATTTTTTCAAATCGATGTTCTTTTAATGTTGAATTTTCACTCGTGTAAAAATTTAGTTGCTTCTTCCCACATATCAAAAAGATGTGCAAGAACGCGTTCTCTCAAAACCGTATCGCTTCTGCATGAAAGATGAGATGGCGATGTTGCGAACCCATGCTCTCGCGCAGTGCCTCAAAATGTTTAAATGCAATAACGGTCACGAATATCATTGATAATCTTAATTGCTCCGATCATACCGTCATTTAATTTAAGTGACAATTTCTGGGCAGCTAAATTTTTTCGATGAATTATGCAATGTGCAAGACAGCATACTTTTGTTTGCAACTTTTCTTATTTTTACCCTTACATCCGAATCACAACCAACCATGCAGGCAGCTCCGTCAATACATACCACTACACATTTTCCCCAATCAAAGCCTTGATCTTGCATTTAGTTATCAAGGGAAATCAATAGTTACTATAAATATTCTTCTGACAGTGTTTTACTTATGAACTGGTAACGCCTCAAAGTATAAAATTGAAATAAATTGTTGCGGACCGGCAGAAAGGCTGGTGCGGCCGGCACCGATCCGCGGACCGGCAGTCGAGAACCGCTGACCTAAAGGGTTCTCGATTTTATCGCCATCTCAGGTTTTTAATTTTTTCTTCATCATTTACACCAGAAGTGTCTCCTTTGTTAGATTTGATGTACTACGTATTTCAATGATGCGGAAATGACAAGTATCATTGTTATAACTCAATCCTGTAAAAACACGTGCAAAATGTAACAAGTGATAAAAAACATCAGAGCAGTGCCAATCTATACAGAGGCGAGTGAAAAAATATAAATCTAGATTTATCGCACATAATGTATTACTGACTTCAACTAACTGGGGACTTTTCAAACTTTTTCGTGCCTTGAGATATCAAAAAATCTACAGATGTAATTTAGTTTTTATCTAATTTATACGAAAAGTTTAACAACTTTTATTGCTAAAACTTGACAAACAGTATCAAGAAAAATTTAAATGTTGACGATTTGCATGATTTCGACAGTAGTTATAAAGCGTGTATTTGACAGTAAACCCGACATGAAAAAATACTCCGAAGATAATTAAGTTTTAAAAGTTATTTAAATAATTTGTTTGCATTTTCGAATTTTATTAGATTAAAGCGTGCAATTAAAGCAACTTTGTGTGGGAATTTCTTCCTCTTCAACCGATGTAAATCATGAGTTTCTGTCACGTGACTGGGATTCGAACCAAATGAGGCCTTCGACCGATACCGTTTGCATAAACTCCTGAATGCTTGGCTGTTGGTTTGATACGCACTCGAAGCACTTTCTGTTGTTAGCTGGGATAGTGGTGCACGGCGAAGCTTTTTTGAGCTTGAAACTAAAAAAAAGAATGTTTAGCCAAAATTAAATGACACTCTACTTTGCAGAGAAGAAACGCAAATAAGTTGGTTCGTTTAAATGTGTTCTTATCGTGTGTGTTGTCATCAACTCAAGAAATGAATACAACCATTTCGGAACAAAAGTGTCCTCCCACAGGAGATAAATGGAATTACGTTTTCCTCATGCCCCTCCCTGTTTTATCGGGTCTTATGAACCTATTCGTGTTCGTGGCTGCCACTTTACATCGCAAAAAACTGTTGCAACATAGTTACGTTTATACGTCAGTAGCCAGCACTCTTATAAGCAATATCCTGTTTCTCAGCCTCCATCTGTGGGATGAGGTGGAGGGGTTCAAAATGTCGGATATCGGAAGAGGTCCAAAGTCGGATCCCAGTCCTACTATGGAAGTAAGTGGAATAATAAGCAGGCTTAAATTGGATTGTATGATTCTCAACATTAATGGCTGTTAACGTAATGACGACAAGTGAATTGATGATTAATAACTGAAGTGAATCATGCAGCTATATGTACAAGTCGCACGCTCACCTTATTGCTTCATCAATGACAATATACCAGCTAATAATTGCCCACTTTTTAGTTAAACTACCACAAGTATTTTGGGTTCGTGGCGCTACAAATTTAACACTCACCACGAGGAAAGCTTGGATCCGGGTCTTTACAATAATTTCCTCTGCTCATCGCTTTTGAAAGTAACTTTTACAATTTTAGCCAAACCACTGTATGCGGGGCCTATGAAAGAATTGTCAAAATAAAAAGCACCCGCTGTTTAAAAAGTTAAAAAGTAGCCGTGATTACGTTTAACTCGTTGCTGATTCATAATAAACCCTTTTTAAGGGCATCGAATATGAAAGAATATTGTGTTGCATTTTCACCTTATTTGAGTGACCTCTGTACGTTTAGGTCCTGTGGAGTGTCTGCACCGCGGCGTCCATCTCAATGGTATTCGTTGTTTGTGGCAACCTGACCGTCCTCATCTATCTTATGCTGGAAACCTCCCACTTCCTCCGGAAGTTAACCCCCTCTCACTCGAGCCCTGCCAACGGGATACTCCAGAAAAACAAATCTCAATCGTAAGTAAAGCACCTGTTCATGTTTGTCAAACTTGTGTTTGTTGAATAGCTGATAAACTGCCTCTTTCTCTCGTTCTCTTTGAAGCAACGTAGTCGACATTCCGGCTTGCGGGAAATTCCCTTAGAGACTAAAGCAAAGTTTTATTTTACAACTTTTTTGAATTTTTGTTTCGATAAATCGCATTCGTTTAGTGTTGAATTAATGCAAGTGATTTGGCCACGAGAGAAAGCAGGGTCAGTTTGCATCGCGCCTTCAGCTACTCGCTTCTTCGTACCAGCGGCGATCGCTCACGTCTCTGCTGGGCCGAAGCTGCGCAGTGTCATTGGAAGAGTGCTTGCGATATAATTGAACCTCTTTACAACAAAGCAAACTAACGAGCAAATCCCCTCACGCAGATCGTTGGAAACGAAGCGACGACGAGCTTCTATCTTAATCGCCCTCGTGTGGCTTTTTCCTGCTATTCTGACCCTTGCAGCAGTGTTAGCTTGGAACTGTTCCCAACTCTGCATATGCCCCCCTGGATCAAAAGGAGAGCTGTGTCCCCGCAACATGGGGTGCTCTCGGACCTGGCCGCCTATGAAAAACTCGTTTATCGCGGTCAACGTCGGTCTTTGGTTTGTTGAGGTGAGCCCATGACGTAATTTATTTACTGAAACCAACGCTCAATTTTTTCCATTCTCAAAATGAGCAATTTGTTCCTGATGTTGTTTGACGATTTATGTACTTTTTCTAATTTTTATGTAAACAGTAGCTGAAGTTGATACCATTAGTGACAAACATCTAGTATATCTCTTCATTGCCGTGTCATCTAAAGTTTTCTTTTAAGTAATTCTCAAATCACGCAACACTTTGCACAGGATACATCAGCGCGATCTTTACTGATTCGATTCTTCCGCAGGTCGTTGTCTTGCTCTTCGTCACAATTACTGGAGTCACGAACTTCCACAAGTACAACTTCCGGAACGCTAGAAGTGTTGCTCTTTCTTTGGACGTATCCCATAGCCAAAAAAAATCATTTCACCCGAAATCTGACGAATGGCATAACTCCGAAAATAATGCCCCTAGTGTTGCAAATAGATCCCATAACCTCCCCAACGAAGGTGATGACGATGTCTTCAAGCTGAATTCCACTGGAAAATTCCCAAAAATATTCCACCACCTCAAGAGCCTAAACCCCCGGCTTCGCTTGGTGGGCCTTCTTACACTGACCTTTATTGTTTGTACGGCCATGGTTCCAATTTCTTATTTTGTGGACATCGCACTGGACAATTTCTCTGTTACCCGGGTTCGCTTTGCGTCACTGGTCATCCTTCAGCTATACACCCTCATATGCCCCCTACTTTTGGTCAGATATTTGTCTGGGCTGAAGTCAGCTGTGATCAGAATGTTTACTTCCTGTAAGTGAGTTCCCAGCGACAACATCGAGATATTCCCGGAGGCTTCGGTTTGTCTCCTGGTCAAGATAAAAATATTGATAAAGTTGAGAACTTCAAAACTTTTCGGAGGCGAACTAAACTTTTTGAAGTTCATTAAAGTTTTTCTTTTTTTTGTTATTGCTTCTTTCATTTTAATTCAAAATTAATTTTGTCAGGAATTGTTTTTAATTTCATGCAAATTTAGAATCTATCTGCAAGGCTTATAAAGAGTTGTATCGTGCACGAAGATGAATGCATGTTTAATTACTATTTAATTGATATCTTTCAAATTGAAAACTGTAAGTTGACGGCTATGGTTAAGATCAAAAATTACGGGAAATATTTTCTCGCATGACCTAATGACTTTTATTCGTGTAAAAAAAATGTTTTTAAATTTGCTTTTAATTTACGAATTGTATTATTTACGAATGTTTTTAATTTACGATTCGTCGCTAACACGCGAGTGCACGAGCGCTATGTTAAATCTAGTTTGAAATTGTACTGATGAAGGGTCCCGCTTTGAAGCGCTGATTGTTTGTGAGATTTTATCACTAACATTCGATGGTGATTTTCTTTACGCGTTACTCTTTGAGCTGAAAATAGTAGCTTGTCATGTATTATTGGTGGGGCCAGCTAACCGTGCTTATTTGGGAGTTAATTGGTTTGTTTTTATCAATATTATTAATAATGTTTTGGTTTTCAATAAAATTTTAAAAAATATACTTAGCGTATTTTACTGGTGATGTCAATAGAAGACAAAGAATAGACTTCACATTAAAGGTTGTTTTTGGTTTGAATAAGAACTAAAATCTTTACTTGACGTTCCGAGTAAAAACAGTTTCAAAACATCAACAACAATGTTAAAAAAACGTGCAGCAAAATCCAAGAAATTTTGCAAAATTTCGCAAACATCAGAAGCGCCGACTGAAATGATCAAGCAAGCCGCTCTAGCTTTTTTACAGCAGTGCTTCTCAACCTTTTTTATTCTGCGGCCCACATTTTGCCAAGGATTTGCTTTGGGGCCCACTTTTACCGAGAATTTAGTTCAGAACTCAGAAATAGACATAACTGCGACCAACAAAATTACCAAAAACAATGATCATGCAATTTATTTTTTATGCAAAACTTGAGCTTGCTTACTGGATATGATAAGATCAAATCGAGGCTTGATAGGAGACAAGCTCGCGCGCAAAGTAGCATCCAGAGTTTCTGTGTTACGACTGTTTCGTTCCTTCAATTTCGTATAAGTTACAGTTGAAAAGCCAGATTCACATAAGCGATGGAAAATTCCAATAGAAATCTGATTGCGGGTTCTGATAATGAAAAATATTTCTTACTTGCTTGAATTCAGAATGAAGGAAAATCTACTTCTTGATATCGAAGTTTGAGACTGCTGTCTTCAGAAAGTTCAATGAGTTCATTTTCAAGTTTCAAGGGCAAACCCACATCTTCTGTTGCAGAATTAACAGTAAATGGATCCAGAGTCCATAAATTTCCAGATCGTGGATCCTCAGGAAAATAAGAATCAAACTTGTACGATAATTGGGTCAGATGCTGAATTATTTGTTCAGATGTATTCACATGAGGGGAAGTTTTGATATTTTTGCAGAGGAGTGGAAATATCTCATACCGCAAATTGATAACTCATTTTTTCCAAAGGTCAATCTTTTTCTTAAACCCCTCAATTTTATCAGCAACCAGAAACAATGAGCTACTTCTACCTTGCATTGACAGATTGAGTTGATTCAACTGGTCAAATATATCTAAAAGGTAGGCCAGTTTTGCACAAAAACAATCGTCAACGTAATGATCAGCAAGAGTTGAGAGCTGATCGTTAAAAAGTATAACCTTCATGTCTCATTTCAAAAAGACAATTAAAAACATGTTTTTTTGATAGCCACCTAACCTCACAGTGGTACAGGAGCAGCAAGTGATCTAAATTGAGTCTATCACACAGGGCTGCAAAACATCGCGAACACAGTGCATTCTTTTTAATGAAGTTTAGGGTCTTTACAATTACAGAGAAGACATCATGCAGTTCTGGCGACATCTGCCTCGTTGCTAGGTTTTGTCTGTGCAAGAAGCAGTGAATTCATTTTGTTTCTGCTCTTTCCAGGATCTGTTTTACTACACCACAATGAATACCAGTCATTGATGCAGCACCATCTGTGCACACACCTAAACAGTTTTTCCAGTCTAGGCCCTTGAAGGTGAAGTGGTTGTCAAGGCAGAGAATTATCTCATCTGCAGTTGTTCTTGTGGGAAGTTCTTTGCAAAAAGTAGATCGTCGTGAATATTACCATCAGCATAGTACCTTACAAATACAAGCAATAAAACTGCATTGCTAACGTCGGTGGATTCGTCCAAGTGAATAAAATAGTGAGGACTTGATTCGATTCTTTCCAAAAGTTGACATTCGATATCATCACTCATTTCAGGGTTTCACCTTTTTATAGTGTTGTTAGACAATGACACTAATTTAAATTTTGATGCAACGGCTTCTCCAATAATTTCCCGACACATATCAATAGCACAGAGTAGCACAGGGTAGAATAAGTTCCCCTACTATTGTGAATGCTTTCTTGCTACGAGCAATACGAAAAGCCGCCATATAGCTTGCCATTAATGCCGATTTTGACTGAGTAGTAAACGAAGTCAGGATTCCTTGCTGTCTCTGCATACTCTTTCGTTTTCTCGCGAAATATTATTTTGGTTTTCCTGCAATTTCCGGGTGTTTTGAGTTGAGGTGCCTCTAAATTTTTGATGGTTTTAAAGCTTCATTTGACAAGATTTGCGCACACTCAACATATTGTGCTTTTGGCTCTAAGTCGGTTCCAGCGTTCGTGAATCCATATTTTATGTATTCAAGGTCATACTTTCTCACTACAACTTTTCTAGATTTTTCAGAACTTTCTCTTTCATTTCCCTTTCTTTTCAAGAAGCGATTCATTTTACCAAACGTTTACAAAACACAGCTAAAAATTCTAAATATAATAGTTAGCTGCTAAATAATATAATGAATATCGTAATAATTGTATGCTTTATGGCGAACTAATAGCTAGAATTTGCTGAGAAATGATTCGTTGCTACCACACTTGTGACCTAATAATCAAATTTTTCTTTGCAAAATCATTTACTTTTCGCAAGACTACGCAGACTACTTTTGCTATTGTTAAGTTTTTTAAAACTATTATAAAATCTAGGAGCAAAACGGTCGGAATTTCTGCTTAATCTAAGCACAAAAGCAATTGCCGAAATAGAGCCAAGCAACTTCTACGCATTTCGCTTTAACTCAATGACAATTGCCACCCGTTGCGGTCAGGTGGCCACAGCTCTACGTAAGAAACTGACACATGCGCAATATCGAAAGGCTAACGACAATAAGGGAGCAGAATAAACACAGCGAAAAAGCGACAGGCAATTTATTCTGCTTCCTTTGTTGATAGCCTTTTGATATTGCGCATGTATTAATTTCTTACGTAGAGCTGTGACCACCTGACCGCAACGGATGGCAATTGTATTCATATATTTTTGTGTGTGCTACATTTAATTTCATTCTACTGAGAATGCTTATAGTTAAAGCGAAACGCGTATAGGATTTTTAGTTATACTATAAAATCAATATAGAGAATATTGTTGTGTATTTCAAACAGGTTATAGTACATCTTTGGCTTTTATTAATCCATAACTTTTTTCAATAAAAATCCTGTTTGAATCAACCAAAATTGAAATGCCTCTGAAAAAATTTCACGGCCCACCTGAAACAACTTCGCGGACCACTGGTTGAGAAGCACTGTTTTACAGCGTATCGCTTGCAAATTTTGGTTCCTCCTCATTTCGAATAATAAGGTGAGCTTATTTTTTGATCAGTTTGAATGGTAACTCTGGCTACAGGGTTTCTTATGAAATAATCGTTTCAAGAATAAGATTATTCAGCAACAGAGACATTACAATTAAAACAAAATTGCAGTTAAATGATTGCAATTGGGCCGCGACCGGTGGTGTCGCTTTGCAGGTTACCTCGTCAATGGCGACTTGGGGTCAAGTCCTGTTTATTTCACCTCCACGCTTTAAAATATTGCGCCTGAAGGAAACAGCTGAAAGGTTTCATGTTCATGAAAGACCTCAATTCTATCTGCGCCGAAATAATCATTTTATAAAATAGAAGGCACATAAACTTTTAAAAAAGATTAAAATAAAATAAACAATAAAATACACAAAAAGCCTACAACATAATTATGTAAAAAACGCAATGAAAACATTAGTTAAAGTTAACAGCGAATTCTAATGAGTAGAGTATAGCATTTTAAAGTTCCAAAAGCAAATGACTTTCATTAGCAGACATGTTCAATCAAGCACAAAACAATAAAGGATACTGGAAAACATTTGAATTTGCAAGAAAACGACAGAAAGAGAAAGGGTTGAGACAACCATGATTGCTGACTTATAAAGGTCAATCATTAAAAAGATTAGTAGTATGATGAGAGAATTTTCGTTTTAAAATACTATTTAAATTTTAGAAAAGAACAATGACAAAATTGCTGAGGGGAGTATTTTCATATATATTGAGACAGATACGCTAAAGAGTTTTTTCCCAGTTTTAGAGCCAATAAAGCGTTGAAAACACTTATTGCGGATTTTCTGTTTGGTGCAGTGATTTTGAACATAAAATAACTGTTGAAAGAAACAGGTAACATTTTATTGTTAAATCTGAAGATGAATTCAGCAAATTTTGTTTTTAGTCTGTCATTTAATGGCAAGACCTAGATTATAATGCATTAATTTGATAAAATGGAAAACAAAAGAGTCGAGCTTGAAGAATTTTGTTTTAAAGAATAACAATTGCTGAAAGTGACTTTTGCAAATTCTTCCCCAGTTTAATAGAAAATATTGGAGAAGCGAATGAAACTTGGTGTGACAGACTAATTTGAGTGTAAACAGCGGAAGATAAGTATTAACTTGTAGATTAATTTGTTGATGTATAACATTGCGGATGTTCGAGAGTTTGTTGGCTAGCGTATTAATGCCACTTTTCCAAGTTAGTTTATTGTCAGGAGAACGCAAAGATATTTCACCTTGTTTTTTTCCTCTGTTTTGCGATGATTTATGAAAGCTTGAAGTCATTGGTCGCCAAGCGTTCTTATTAATGACCCAGTGAGAACTTTTCTTGTAATTTCTTGTCATGGTAAACTGGATTAAACGCTTTTTTTAAGTCACGAAAGAGTAAACAATTTATTAAGTTTTCATTGAGATTGTTTAACAATTTCTGGTAGAAGACAATGATTGTTAATTCTGTTGAGCTATTTCTTGTAAAACCAAATTGTGAGGATGATAGTAGATTATTTTTGTTCGTGAATTTAGACTTTCTAGATTCAACTATTTTTTCAAATAATTTGAAAAGACCGAAAGAAGAGAAATGGGACGAAATTCATCGAGTGATTTGGGAGATTACACTTTTGGAATTAGGAGTACGGTACTATAGCAATTTTAAAATAATAAGAAAATTTTTCTCGATGAAAACGTTTGTTAAACAACGTAGCAAGCATCGGAGACAAAACGCATTTGAAGAGTTTTATAAATTTTGGTGGGATTTTGTCTGCTCCTGAGCAGAATGAGGTTTGATGTTGTCAATAAAACAACTAACTTCTTTCACAAGTATTTTCTTCAAAAACAAACGATTATGAGCAATCCTTGAAATAAATTTTGAAAGAGTAATTGTTTATACGTAAAGATTATTAGACATAACAGCATCAATGTTGGCGAAGTGATTGGGTAGTTTGTCTAAAACTTACGGAACTGTTCTCGATAGCGACTCGATTAGGTGGGTGGGGATTTGATTTCGCTTTAAAATTAAACAAAGTTTTTTCTTGTTCAAAGTTTTCAATCGATTTAACTCGAACAGCGACAGCTTCTGCTTTCGAGGTTGCGTGCTTCTACTGAATATTCAATGCGTCATATCCTTTATACAAGGGAAGTGACGTCATCGGATAGTTTATTTTGAACTGAATTTCGATGGTTAGGTCAAACTCTGAAGCTGCACTTTCGGCTTATGACGCTTTTATCCTAAAACAGTTTGCTTTCCTTGATAAAATTTTGGAATTACAATCTTCAAGATTTTATTAAAAATATGAAAAGTTTACTCTAAACGGGTAAAATCAGCTAATTAAAATTTAAACGATTTGGTTTTTTTAAATGCTTTATGAAAAATACGAGCAATATGAAAATGAGTAAAAAAATTATTAGACAGCTCAACGTTGTGAGCAGTTCTTCTTGGCTGATAATCGTCAAGACTTTTTCAAAGCCATCATTAATAGATTTGTCAACTTTTTTACTGTTCCAATCCTCCTCAAAAACAAGGCAACCAACTTTATATAGCATTGTAATTAAAGTTTACACATCTGATTAGCGCAATCACGAGCAATCGTCACAATCACTTATAGAGCGTCTATTTATCTGATCATAAAGCATAATTTACTTCCTATTCATCTTAATTGGCTGCTTTAAAGAAACAAAACTGAAAAAAATAAAAAAATAGAAAACATAACTCAAACTATGGCAATATGAAGCAAGTATACTTTAGTATTTGTTCGCATTCGACACTTAAACTTTTCAATAAATAAATTGACATTTGTTGATTATTGGTGGTTTTGAGTTGATTCTTAATTACCTTGTGATCAACAAGACATTTGAATTGCCGAAAATCGGGAATGACTTTGACAAATTAAACTTATTCAAACGTCGAAATAGAAACACTGAAGGTATGTAAAAAAAGAAAGAAAACGCGGTAGGCTGGAAGGGGCTACAACTGTGACGTAGGTGATGGCTAGATATGTACAGCAGCAACTACACGATCAATATTTACAACCTGTGCATACATCAGTAGGACTCAGGAGGGTAGCCTTCAGTAGAGGAAGAGTAAACCCCGTTGTATATTGAGTAAGTGCCGAAATTAGTCTCGGCGTTCCCGTATACCGCGGGGTAAGCTTTCACGCGTGCGCCCCCGGACAATGACATGGCTGCAACTCCGTTTGTAACGTCATCAGTAACAAAAAGGGTTCCAATATTATTGCTAACAACGTCGCTTCCGGCGTGCTCTATGTTGAGCACACTCAGCACGTGGGAGGCCGCTACTTCTTTTGCTTGTTCAAGAGAGGTACACAATTTGGTAGGGGTGTATTGGCTGGGCTGTTTGGGCAAGTGGTTGGGGCTGCACGCCCCCTGTTGAGATCCCTCCTGCGGGGACTGACTGTCCGACGATTTGAGCTCCACCTATATGTATAAAGATTAAAAACTCTGACGGGCAGTACATGTAGCAATACTCACCCGGTACAAGAACAGTTGCCGGCCATTCGGCCCAGCGGCCGAGTGCAGTTTGTATTCCAGAATCATTCCCGTTTTCATGCAGTGATCCTCCAACACCTGCATCAACAAACGCAGTTAATTTCATCCCTCATCCTTTCATGAGGATAACATGTGTTCAAATCCGACCTGTGTTGACGATTTCGGTTGGTTGCTGGGTTTGAGCGACGATGGGTTGATAGGGGTGAGTTCCATACCGGGCAGTAAGTCGAATTTCTCTCCCTGCACCTGTCGTTGGCCCGATCCCCCCTGTTATAAGTTAAGAAATGACTCAATTTATTTTGGAACAGAGATTTGAATAAAAAGATATGAAGTGATCTTTATTAAGAATCTAAAATTTTTATGTTTGCGCCTAACAGTCGGCTTGATCAATGTGGCTATAGTCGTACCAGCTTTAGGGGGCCAAACAGTTTTGACGTTTTCCCAAATCACAATCTTGTTGCTAAAATGTTATATTTTCGTCCCCCAAAAAAATCATCACTTTGAAACTGTTTTTAATTTCTCTATTTTATCCCAAAAAACTAGTGATGACAAAAAAAAAAGGTCATCAGTAATTTGGGTACTTTGTCATCAAAACTAGCTCGTTATCGGCGCCCGAAAAAACTTGTTTGGCCCAAATAGTTCTTAGTCGCTGCCAAAAAAGTTTGATTTTGCCCGAATTTTTGAGACTTGGAGGCAATTTTTTCACTGCCTCCCACGCTCATACGACTATCAATGTGGCCTCAATAAATTCAGAAACAGATTTTACCTGATGCTGAAGAGGCCACTGGAGGCGTCTGTATTGGTTGTAAAAGTTCGTCGGAAACCTTCAAAGAACATCATTTAGTGTTTCAAACGTCATAGTTGATCATTCTATTCAAAGCTAAATTACGCGGCAAATTACAGCGAAAGCCTCCCGCGGTTGTTCGGAATCAACCGAGGTTGAAATGCTGATTTAGACCAAAATAGCAAAAATGACGTCATAAACGACGTGCGTTGAATCAATTGTATGAACTGGACAAGAAGTTGAGGCCACGTGATGCCTAAAATGGAAACCTGCCGAACAGCAAAGAATTTTGATGGAACCACTTAGCAAAATTTTTATTATGACGAGGCACGTGACCGGTGGCGTTCACGCTGGAAGCGATGATCAAGTACGAAGAATACGAGTAGCGTTTTATTGCGTGTGCTTTTCAATGTGTGTGATTCACTTTTGCACGTCAGCCACTATACATACAGCAATGTAAACAGTTGAGGCAAAGGTGAGCGTTGCCAGACGGTTCTGATGAATAAGGTTAAATTCTTTGCTTGGAAATTTGGCGGCAGGTATGGCACTGGTTTTGTCAGCTTCCCGTTGAGAATCGGGGACCTTTAATTGGAAAATAATTTTGAAAACTCTTCATGATCGCGCGCGGAAGGCTCGCCCCCAGCAGAAGCAGAATTAACAAGTTCACTTCAAATTAAACTTAAATTAAACAGTAAATTATCAGGACGCTTGGTTTACCGCGCCTCATTCAGTGAACAATTATCCGGATCACTGCTACCCGATTCTGCTCGGAAGCGTTTCTGTTAGTACAGACTACGCCGCCACTCCATCGCCGGATGGCGGGTTCAATTACAAGTAAACAGATAGAAAATTGTTTCGACTACATTCATTATAGCAATTACATAGTTTGGACTCGACTTGTTCGGCAAGCATAATTACTTCACAGTTATTGAGCGTTAGAATGCTTATTAGGCGTGCTCATAATCACGTTTTGTAACAGGTTGCTTCGGCTTCTCGCTCTGTGACGTCACCGTGGCACTTTTACCTGCAGTCGCTGCCGAAATCGCTTTTTTAAGTTTCAATCATGTCTGGACTGACTTTTCTCTAGACAATGACATCACAAACCCAGTAATCATAATAATTATGACGTCAAATCATTAATTATTAATCACAATAAATTGATTGTTCATTGCACACCTGCAGATCTCCACTAAGCATGGAGACCTCGGAAGCTGCGTACCCTCGTCCTAGATTTAGCACGTTCCGCGCCCCCATAACACGACTTCCCCCTCTATTTCGTCCTCGGACGGAAACTCCTCTGCTTTGAGAACTAGTGGCGCCAGTTGTTGCCCCAGGTATCCCAAGTGGTACTCCAGCAGCTCCTATCTGCGGCACTCCAATAGTCTGAAGAGGAGACGGCAGAGTGTAGCGCGGATTGGATGAAAGAGCGGGCAGCGCGGTTGCGGCGTAGGGTATTCCCCCGTAATATATTGGTGTTCCTATGTATTGACTAGGATTAATCTTAAATTGACATTAAACTTGCAATAGGTTACCGGGATAAGGGTAAGCAGCTGTGGGCGCTGCAGCAGGTTCAAGTCTCCCGTCATAAGTTGCTATAAAACCAGGATAAGCTGTCGCGAATGTCTCGGAAGCCTCAGTTGTAACTCGGTTGGCTGCCCGCGTGTATCTGAACAGATGTGATTAGTTGAACAACTTTTTGGCAGCGACGTCGACACTAAACAAGTCACCTGACATAGGTTTCGCGGTCTACTGGTTTTGCTAGCTTCACTTCCATTGGCGCTCCATCTAATAACTTTCCGTTGAGCGCATGCATACACTTGAGGGCGTTTTCTCGAGTATTAAAATGAACAAATCCGTAATCTCGGATCTTCTTTACTCGTTCAATCGATCCGGGCGGAACAATAGCTGTAAACTCCTGCAAATATAAGATTGGCGTGAGTTAATATCAAACTAATAAAGCTACGAGGTAACGATGTTTCAGATTAAACTCTTATTTTGCACACAATCCTCGCAAGACTCTGCGATAAAACTTTCATCCCCTTGTTTCAGCCGAGTTTCGAACCAACCTTTTCTAGCTGCTCCTCCGTCGTGTTCAACATGAGGTTTCGAACGTACAAGATCTTCACGGTTGCCATGACATCCTCATCAACCTCAACTTCGGGTTCTGCCCAGTCCACTGCAATGGGGTGGCCCCACACTTGAGGCCGCGTGTGCATCAACTTTCTATTAAAAATAAAAAATTGGAAAAAGTAAAGAAAACAAATCAAAAAAAGATAGAAAATAAAATTATTAATGAAGAAGATAAAATATCCAATGGGTCATATAACATCATCATTATTATCATTATATCAAATACCTTTTATCTTTCTTAGTTACAGGAAAACGACAAAAGCATTAAACTTAAAGAAACATTCAAGCGATTCCCCGACCTACAAACTGCCCAGATAATGCTGACCGGTTGAAATTTTCATATTTTTAAAGGGACATGACTACAAAGCAGAGGAAAGTGCCGCAAAGTATTTTTTACCGGGACGTGGCAAGGGTAGTAGTTGAACTAACAACATATCAGTCGCCGTCGCGTTCGAAACATTGCTTGTTCTCGCTTCCGACAGTGCAACCCTCATTGCATCGTGCTACCCATTTGGTGAAAAGATAATTCCTTGGCAATCTTTGTTTAGGTCTGATGTGGAGTCGGTGCTTGACCAAGTGATGGAAAGAGCATGTCCAGTCGTTTTCACGTTTTTATACAATACTGAGGAGGTCATAGCGACTGTACATTCTCGCTATTAGCTTGATTAAGCTTGCCACTAAAACGTTATATCTACAGTTTGGAGCCGAAACCTCTTTATCGAGTAGTTGGCGCTTATCTAAGCACGTCACAATAAGTTTAAAGCATCGCGACTCGAACCTTCTCGCCATGGCAGCGGTGTGGTGATCCTGATATTCGACGAAGGCAAACCCGCGATTTTTAGTTTTGTCAGCTGCCGACGGATAGACAATGGCAGCGGTCGCGCCTTCTGTGAGCTTCTGAATCTCCGCTAGGATTTCTTCCTTGGTTTTGGTTTTCGGGATTCCCCCGACAAACAACCTTTGTAACAAAGTAATTAAAAAATTTTATTTCGATAGAGAAAGCTTAAAGGTCACCTGCAGTTATCCACACTTTTGCACACCCCCAGCAATCTCCCCTTTCTTATCTCGAAGTTATTCAGTTCCTTTAGAGCTCTCCTGGCTTCGCTTTGGGCGCAATATTTTACAAATGCGAAACCGCGATTGTTTCCGTTGAAATCCATCATCAAACGAAGCTCGAAGATACTGCGTTATAATAAAATGTTACGTTGTCTCAACGTCACAATTAGATCTTAAGATTTTCTTGTTTTGTCAGATAAAAAAAAATTGTTTAAATATCAATGGCAGAGGAGTAATCTTTTGGTTTGCTTTCCACTCACGACAGTTAAAATTTCAAGTTCATGAGTTTTGCAATTGACTTCTTTGTTATGAGAATGAAAACTACAAGAAAAAAAACGGGGAGAAAAATTGGATTCTACCGCCAGCACTTGAATCCTTGACTACGTTGGTGGTATGCTAGTGAAGTTTGATTGCGGCAAGTGACACCTTTGAGTCTCGCAAACAACTTTTTGTTATGCTTCACTAGATAAGGCGCGTATTGCTCTTATGTGGCTGGCTCTGATGCAACCATGTGCAAGACCCTTCTTTCGTTCTTGCAAAAGACCTCAAGATTTTGAAGAAAGATTTTCCTGTAGTAATAGATGCAAGGTTTAAGTAACATTAACGCAAAATTTACGAGTTATGTTCACAATAATGTCTGTGGGAATTTTTTATCTTTTGTGCTAAAAGTAATTTATATGCTGAAAGTAATTATAATGCTTAAAAGTAATATTTTTTTTTTTAGGTTTAGCGTGTTTAAAAACCAATTGCTCTTCATACAAAGCGCTATCACCACTCAACTTAATACAAAGAATTTTTTTCAATTTTATTAATTGTTTTAAATAAAAAATTATTAAAGTCGTTATAGACCAAATGCTGATTTTTATTCCATTGTTCATAAAGTTAAATAATTCGAGTGAAGATTTCTTTATGAAGAAATCAATAAAACTCATTATTGTAGCCTCGACTTAGTACGTATTATTACTTCATCGTATCGACCTTCATTATGACGCAACAGTATAAAGGAGAAGGTAAACAGCTGAACGGGCGTAACCGTCCGTTCAGCTCTCCGCGCTTTATCAGTAATTGTTTAGCAAATAGCAAATATTTGCATAGCATCCGCTAACGCCAGCGCCGAGCGCAAAGCAATAGACTGCTTAACTCGAGATCACGGACGCCATTGCAATCGATTCCTGATCAATAAGAAGATCAAGAAAAATTAAAACATAGCAGTTTTACATCTTTTTTTGCTAAGCGAGGCAATAAAATGGATTAGCATGTTCTAACAAGTCAAAGAAGTAATTAGATGACTTCAGGAATGTGTAATCTCTGAAAGCGGTCGGGTTACTTTAAAGTGATTCCTCAACAAACGTCGATCTGAACTTAGTATTTCCAGTTACATGTTTTTGAATATTTTTCCCATTTGTCAAAAAGTTTTTTTGATCATTCAGATGCATATACGAAAAATGATAAATGGAAAAAATCAAACAAATCAAGAAGAATGGGAACAGTCATATTTTATTGCTGTTTCTCTTCTTCCAAGGCTGATCTTTGAGAAACCATTTTTTGGCTTTCTAAAAACTATTTAAAACTCCTACTCTAGGATAAAGTTTTCTTCACGGAATAATGATGTAGTGCGTTGTAGAGCATTATAGGTAATTGGTTTCGCGCGTGTGTGTGTGTATGTGTGTGTATGTGTATGTGTAAGCATAGTAAGCTTTTCGGTGTACCAGTATCAGCATTTATTCTGTGCTGGTTATTTTTATTTTTTTCTAAAATGAGTTTAAATTTAACAAATTATAGGCAAATGACTCTGAGGCAAAAGACACAAAATAAGGAAAAGTCCAGTGTCAACATTGTTTTAAATCCAAAATAACAGCTTTAGCAAAATTATGCTAATTCATCAACAAGATCCTGATTTGAAATCGAACCTTTTTCGTACTGAAAAGCTTCCCTAAATTTTATAAAAGCTGACTTAGTTTGTGAGGATTGATGTTTAAAACTGTGCAAAAAAAAAGATAAGCAATGAAAAAAATTTGCTAGTTTAACAAAAAAAGTATATTTTTGAGCTAGTGCTTGTTATCTTTTGTTCTTTGTTTAATTGCCGATTAAAAAATAATCAATTTATTAATTTTGTTGCCGCGTATCTACTTCTCATCACATGCAAAACAGTTGTTGTTGAGAGTTGATCTTTTTTGCAACAGCAAAAATGCAACTTTCCGACCAGGGCCTGGCCACAATGATGTTGACCTCTATCAGGTTTTTTATTTAACACCGTCAGTCCGGGAATTCCCCGCAACTCCCAATGCGTGGGGCAAAGATGACTTGATGGTAATTCAGTGTCACCGAACACCGTCGTTCAACAAAAAAAAGCAAGACACAACAAAAATCTTATCGTTTTTTTCTTATGTTCTACAAAGCATAGGCTCGACCTAAAGATGGAACTAACAATATTTCGACCGGTTGCTCAGCGTATTGAGCATCACCAACTTGCTCACAAAGTGAAGTTTCTCTTGAACAGCAACCACTTACCGGCCGCACTTTTCTAAAACGGGCACCAATTCATCTTCATACAAATCTCGTGGTAATTTCCCAACAAATATCTCACAACCTTTTCCAGGGGCTTCCCCGATCCAGTCCGGGGGAGGACCCCCATATTTCCGTTGCCCATTTTCCTAAAAAAATATTTGAAAAAGTTTGATCGCTTTATGTTGTTTAACGAAAGGAGGGAGGAATTTTTTTTAATAAAAAAATAAAAAATAAAAAACAAGTTTACGAAATCTTTAAGATGCTAAGAATCTTTATTTTTGTATTTATAATTTATTGAGAAATAAAAAAAAATTACAAGCTAAATAAATATACATGTAAATAAATTGGCAACCTTAACTTGTTATCTTCTCTTTTTTTGGATCAATATCTATAGTATTAAGCAGAATTCGCTGTTAGTTTTTATTTTTAACTAAAAAAATCTTTATAACATTAAATAAAAAAAAAACACATTTTTTCATGAAGACAATGAATCCCATATTTCTTGCAGTTTCAGGCTCTGGGACCGAGTGAAGTCAGTTAACGCGCAGATATATGCGTACATATGTACAGATATATATATATGAGAAATAATTCAAAATATACGGAGTCAAAAGTTTCATTGATCTACAATTGGGTTTTAATCTAAAATAGGAATATTAACAAAGTCTGAAGCATTCTTCTGTAAAATTCCGATTTTACTTTTGCATAGTATAGAAAATTGTTTTAATGAATTTAAGTTTTGAGCATTAATTGCATGATAAAACAAGTTACTTAATAGCGCTCTCTTGCGCACTAATGAAACTTAAATGTTCCCAAGATCTCGTATTTAATAAACCAATCACTGTCATTTTTGCATGAACATGAAAATAAAGTTTCTTTACATTTTCAATTTGTATTAAGATTCTACTTAAAATAAGTTAAAAAGGACTATTTTATAGAACACTGAAGAAGGCTTAAGATAGCTAAAAAATTTTGTTTATCTAATTTTTTTTCAATTGTTGCTCGACAGAAAAACAAATCAAGTAATTTTTAAGTCAAATATGGCCGCTTTTAGGTGTAACTTTATGATACCTGGAAGCAACCTTACTCTAAAAACATATTCTATTTATTTGTTGTATAAAATGTTTTGGTAAAAAGTAAAGATGCCTTTTGAATCAAAATTTCAACAAGATCACATGAGGCAGTTGCGTCCGATACAGGGGGAGTGTCGATGTTCGAAGTTTCGAAGCAGACACAAAAGTTAAAACTTAATAATTTATGGTCACGTAGTGTTCAGGAAAACTCAGTTTTAGAAAAGCGAATCAAACCATGAACAATTTTAAACAGTTTTTTATTCCATGACGTCACCAACCTGTTTCAGAGCGTAGCCGGTGACCTTGCATAACTCCCGCAGAGCGATTTCTTTAGCAGGGTTATTGCATAGCGGTTCCTGATTGGTTGAGTTATCTTCAGTGGGTGATTGTTGATTGACAGCTATCATTATTTCGTATTCGCAGTTTGAATTGTCAAACTCTTACGATCTTTTGATTTGGTGGGGAAATTTCAAAATTACAGGTGACCTGTAAACAACAATTCCCGTATTCACAACCATGCTTAATCACGAATGCCCGTAAAATTGATAAAATCATCGAGAATCAAACCGACCAGGCCGAATTTTTTTGCCGAAAGCGCTACGTAATATACAACGTCACAACGGTATTTGCGACTACGCTTCACAAAAATACATTGTCATTACACCATGTCGGTTAATAATTAAATTGCAAACAATTTACAGCCTCATTGGTTGTTTGTTCTTTCATCAAGTCCCCTTAAGTCTAAGGTTCAAATTTTTCTCAAACAAGTCGGGTCATCACAAGGTGTCTCACTGTGAAATCAATCTAGGTCCTAATGATGGCCATTTGTGTTACTTTCTATGTTATGACGTATCCGTATGACGTATCCGTATGACGTATCCATAAACTTAAAAATAAGAAATCCAAGACGTATCCGCAGAATTCGTGTGGACAACTTAGAAGAGCTTCCATCTACAACTGGTGTTCCTAGACTTGAAACGCATTTCCTGGGAGACAACAATTTCCAGACAAGAGACAAAGATATTGCATTCATTTTTACCGTGCAAATTTCATGATTTGAAGAACGAGTTAAAGCTGAAGAGGATTTTGATTAGGAGACCTTTTTCTGATTTTGACTAGGAGACCTTTTTGTCGAACGAAGAACGAGTTAAAGCTGAAGAGGATTTTGATTAGGAGACCTTTTTCTGATTTTGACTAGGAGACCTTTTTCTGATTTTGACTTCACTTTTAAAAAAATTTTCCACCATTGGTGTAAATTAAAAAACATTTTTAGTCTAGCACTTTAAATAGAAGCTGGAAATAAAATTCTAAGAGTAACGGCAAAAAGGTGATATGTTCGTACGGAATTTAAACTCTGGATTTGTCCAATTAAAATGAATATTCGCCAGTAATCAGTGACTCAGTTATTTGTGCAATGGCTGAGGTTTGTTCGGTATCTCAACGTTTCGTCGCTCATCTGCTTTCATCTAGTGATGAGAAGAAGCAAATTGTCCACATTTATCATTTATCAACTAAAAGAAAAAAGATCATCGAAATTTTCATTTGAGTTCAACATGCTATTCACCAAAGTCTAAAATTTTGACACTTCCGTCATTGCTCGCTTGATCAATCAAAGAAGAAATGCGGTTAAATAATTAGAACTAAAGTTAATTTAATTGTGAAAACATTCAAAAAATTCTGATCAGCTTTAGCGAGGCGAATATTATGACAAGGATTATTTCCAGTATGTCTCCAATCAAACTTTGCTTTCAGAACTTTCAATTTTGACTCAATGCATACCCAAAAAATTTCATAAAACTGCCAGCATCTGTACTACTTGAAACTTTTTGCTTATAATTTTATCCGAAATCAAGACTTTTTTCCGGAAAGCGACACAAAAATTATTTTTATCAACGGAAAAATATTTTTATTTGAAAAATTATTAATAATTTAGTTGGCTCTGGTCACTGTTGTAAGCAAATATTACATTCAACCTCTTTATATGGGCCCGGGGTTGGGTTGTTTGCTTTTCATTGTTCCTTGTATTTGTCGGACATAACCAAGTTCTATAGCAAAGCCGTCGAACTGTGAGAGCAATATTCCACATTATTTGTTGTTTAAAAATTTCTCACTGTTCAATTGCCAGCAACAACAGGAATTGTTTCAAAACCACTGCGAAAAAATTCTTCGGAATAAAAACAAATTTTAACGCAAACCAATAACTGTTTAGGTTCACAACACAAAACAAGGGTAAGGTGAACATGGTGGTGAACATGGTCGCCTAAGCTGCGGGGTACGAAGTGCATTTTAAAATAATCTGAAACCGAGAAAGATACCTTACTACTGTTATAAGCAAAACCTTAAAGCTCAAGATGTAAAACTTCACTGCTGATCTGCCGGTTATGCTCAAACTATTTTAGCAAGGAATTTGCTTAAAATTGCCTTCAAGGTTCCGATAAAATTGACCAGGCATTTTATTGTTTCAACTTCATCTCAATCACTATCAAAGCACAAGGAAGCTCACCTCAATTTTTTGCTGCGGATCACCGAATTACAATCATCAGAATCGAGCAATCTTTATTGCAGTAGAAGCGATTAAAATTGACGCCAAAAGTAAAATGATCAGTTCGCGACCGATGTTTGCTCAAGATAAACCCTCGAATTGTGCCAGTACCTGCTATCACTAATACATAACTCATTAATGAATATAATATAAGACGTTTTCCACTCACTCCGATGTATGTGGTCGCGATAAACACTTGCATTCATATGTACGAAACGGTGTGAATGTGTAAATAATATTTGCTTTGTAAATATGCCAGAACGCTCGATCGCTCTCGCAAAATAGAATGTACGAAGACTATAGATTGTTCTCACAGAAGCAGACTGAGGCACGTAGTTCATATTAAACGGCCTATTTGGTCATTGCCCCACATTCTTCAAAAACACTTCTTCAACTGAAAATAAAATAAGTTACATATTAGAAACGTCTTTAATTTATTAAAGGCAGACCTAAATTCAAGAAATTTTCCTGTATATTGGCTTTGCTTTGCGTTCTCATATTCAACTAGTTTGAGTTGATAAAGATTATTGATAAAGAATATTTTAACAAAGTAACTAGATCAAGTTTGAGTTGATAAAGAAAGTATTTAAAAAAAACAGTAATAGTGTTTTTGTTTCTTGTGGCAGAAGTATTACTGGAAAAACGAAATTAAATTCAACAAGAAATCGTTGTTCTACTGAACAGTGTTTCACCGACGCCACTTAAAGTTTCCGTAAACTCCCAAAATTGATCCAAAATTTTAAGATTTTCTCGAATCGAATTTCAATAATTATCGAGCGTAAAATAAAAAAATTTAAAACAAAGATTTTAAACTAAGACTTGGAAATAATTCGTGGATTTGACCCGAAGTTCAAATACAATTTAATAGAGTTCCTAGGTCTAGTGGGGAGTGGCGTTTTTATTTTTTTTTAAACAATCTTTACTTGTGACTTCTTACGTAAATCCTTAAATAAAATTTTCTGAGTTCTGACCGATTCTGTTTTTGCAGCATCTATCTTATTAGTGCAAGGATACTTAAAAAGAAAAGAAACGAAATCGTCTGCTTTGAATGTCACTCCAAAAGATAGGATAACAAATAATTTATCTTGCGTTTATTCATAATAAATAAACTTCAGACTGTTTTGTGTGATGTAAACACAGCATCGATAATCAGAAACACAAAAGACCTAATTAAGTTTGTTGCTTCATAAAATGCAGGAATAATTTTGTATGTTCAGTTTTTTGGATATATTTAATTCAATATTAATACAAATTTATTCCTAAATTAATATGTAAGGCAAAATAAATTTACATAAAGGGAAATAAATTCTGCTACGCGTTTTAAATATTGCTCAAAAATTTTTACTGCAAATGTTGTTTGTCAACTTGCTAAATTATTTAAGATGGAATAATAAACTCTCGTTTAATTTACAAATCGCACACAAAAATAACTTTTTTCTGGACCAATCTTTGACCAAACTTCAACAAGAAAAATAACTTTTTATGCTTCGACTACACGACAATTTTAAGATTTTTTCTTGTTTATCTTTAATTAAAACTAAAAAAACCAAACTAAAAGTAGAAAACTTGATCAAGTTTTCTTTTACTAGACCAACCTAAACCTTAAATTATTTTTTTATAAAATTACAGAAATGTTTACTTTTGGACGCATTATTCCATATTCATTATCCTATCATATGGATTCTTGTTCACAAGTTTTTGTAAAGAAAACTTGTTGGCAATCGCAACGCATGGGCAAGTTATATACAAACTGATAAGGCAAGTAGAAAAAGTAGAAAAGTTAGAGTTTGATATGCAAGTAGAAAAGTTAGACTTTGATTTAAAGATCTCCCTTCAGCCCTTGACTTCATGGCTTTAATGCTGCAGTAGCAAATCCTCCTTTAGTTGGGAAAAACATTAAAGCTAAGATAGACTACTGACTTATTAAAATTTTGTAGTTGATCAGAATTCGAATCATATCAAAATTAAAGATCAAAAGCGACTGGATTTTTCAAAGCATGATGCGTTGTTGGATAAGGCCTATGTGGCGCTTTTATTTCAAGAGTGAAATTATCTTCTGAGTGGTGCGGAATCTCCACTTGAATGATCAGTAGAATTCTTAATTTTTGAATTTTTTTAAACATTTTTTCTGCCAGCACTTATCAAAAAAACGTAGGCAATGGACTGAGAATATATTCAATTGTAGGTGGGATCAGAAATCAAAAGCAACCTCCATAATTGTTTAGAATTTTATCGGTTAAACTTAAATATGCGCAATTGCGCTAAACGCGAGTCATTTTCAGGTTGTAGACAAGCTCTTCTTGGCGCCAGAGCGCAGGGTGGATTGTAATTAAAGTTACTTTATACGTGGCCAGATAGAAAAATATCTTTTTATAGTTCAATCTTATTTATTGTAGTTTTCTAGATCCCATCTGTTTTTGGAGTAGGTGTTCACCAATGGCTAAGTCAAAACTTGCATTTTTTACCGGGAGATTCTGTAGGGGTTCGGTTTGGCTTGGGTGAAGACATTTCAACAAGAATTTTTCCTGATTTTGCAGCCATATTTTTATGGCATAAGCATTGAAAAATTCATTTTTTTAACAAAAAAACTTTTATGAGTTACGTAGGAATTCAAGGTTAATTCAAAAATTCTTGAAAACTCTTCAAAACTGGCGTTTGTTGAAAATCACTTCAACTTTAACAGTTTGACGGCAATTCAAGGCAATAGAGTAGCCTACGATCATTTTATAATTCACTGTCTTCTGTATAAAGTGTTACATTTAGTTCTGGTGAAATTATAAGCATAAAGAAAAAAATCAATAGCCCTAGGACACCACGTCGTTTCTTTTTTTTGTACTACAAGACATCAATTTTTTGGAAATCATTCTGCACAAATTATTATTAACAACTTGACTTTTGCAACGTTAATACGATTTGAACAGTTCCAGTGGTGTCTTTGATACGTTGGCAAAATTTGAGTAAAAGAATGTTATAATTTAAATGAGTTAAAAGATCTCGAAAAATCCCTCGAAAACTGTTTAATAGTTTTTTTTATTTGCAAAATGTTTTCTTGCAGCTGCAAAAGCTTTTAGAAAGAAGACTTTGTTATCATTTCAGAATTTTATTATTTTTCTTTTAATCATGGATTAGATTTTTTTAAGGGATGCCATAGCCGATAGATTTGCTTTATATATGTATAACTGAAAATATTTGATGCTTGCAACCTAAAAAAATTCGGGATAGAGCAGTGTTTCCCAGCCTTTTTTTGGCTATGCCCCACCTAATCACTTTTAAAATTTTGATGTTCCCCAATCCCTATATGGAGATACATAGCTGTAACAGCCAAAATATTTTTGGTGGGCAATACAGTTTTGCCCAAATGATGATCATGCAGTATTGTATTATAGCTGTGGTTTTTAATCTTTCATGGTTCGTGGCCCCTTTTCAGAGACCCTCAAGACCTGTGGCCCCATGCACAGAATTTTGTCACAACAAACTAGTGAAAGACTAAAAAAGATCATCATTTTGAAACTTTGAGAGGCCAAGGGTCCGTTTGAGAAACTGTAGTTGGGCAGAGAGCTTGGGTTTGGTGTTCGTGATGCACTACGCCGCTTCTACAATGTAGTAGTGCATCTGGTAGAAGCCAAAAACCTTAGATTAAGTGCATTTTTAATTTGTATTTTTCCACCCAAATTGGTTCAAAGTGTCTTAAATTTTATGTCCCACGTTGAGAATCATAGCGTTAGAGACTCTTGGAAAATGTCCCGAGAAGTGTTGAACAAAAGACATTTTTGGCTTCTTTCCTGAGAGAACTCAATATACAACAACAACAAATAGCTTTATTGAGCTTATTGTTTGTTTACTTTTTAGAACTCCACATCCCTATATATTTTCATCCATTTCACAATTAATTTTATTTTATCAAAATATTCATTTTATGCAAAAAATATGGGATGAAATGTTCTTTTACGTATGTTGAAAGGATAGTTTTTAACGTGTTTATAAACATATTAGTTATATTTTTCCACTATAAAAAAATGGCTCAAGTTGATTCGAATAGCCTTGAGGCTATTAAACAATCTATCTTCTATGATTATTTGAGGCTCTAGAAAATTATATTTTGCTTATTTTCTTGAATTTTTTAATGACAAAGAACTGAATACGTATCAATCATTTTAAAAAAGCTTCTTAAAATAGACTAATATGCTCTCTGCGGCTTCATAAATATTTTTCAGTCAATTTCTAAAATTTTTTATGTTTATGGATTATTTCTTTATCTGAGATCATGTATCGAGCAAATAACGAAGCTTTATTATATTATTTGTATTTCTTTTTGCCAGTATTTAACCTTTAGCAAATATTCATAAATAGATAAATATATTAATTTTTATTAATCTTATCTTAGTTTAAATGTTGTAAGTAAAGGCTAACACTGTTGCATCACGAATTTTTTTTTATCTATTTTTCTATTTTTGCCGTCTCTAAAAAAAATTGAATAAGAGCTGATTCGAAATACATTGAACGTATGTTGACCTGTATCAGAAGAATGCCTTTAATGGTCAATAAAATACTAAATACCTTTGGGGAGTTGGTTTTCAATTTGAATACAACCAAAACTGCTAATTTCATTAGCCAATGGCTTGATTCAATTAGCAGATGATTTTTTTGGAAAGCGCACAAAAAAATTTTTAATGACTGCAAACTTTAAAAGGAAATCACTAACAAAATATGTTAAAATTTTAATTCGTGCGAGCCGATGGAGTTCGACTGTATTAATATAAAGTAGAGAGAGACCAAATTAAAAGTCCGCATTTGACGTACGCTACTGAATCAGATGTAGAACAACTACTATTGAAAGTGAAAACCTTTCATTTTGCTTTCAAACTCGATACATTAAAAGTGGTGAGCATAAATTCTAACTTGTTAAAACTGAATTAAAATCGAAACTGTGCTGCTTAAAACATATTAATGTTAAGTATATTTTTTTTTTACTTCTCTTATTTTTCTTTTTTATTTCTGATTTGAACTTTTAAAATATTCAAATATGTAATAATTACTTTTTTGTAAAATATTCATTCATTTATTTATTTCATTTCTGACCGGATATAAAAATAAGAAGAAAGATCAGGAAATCTATATATGGAGATGAGGAAGACAAAATTACAAATTTTTATTTTGAAAACCGAATGATACAAATTACAAATTATCACCATGAAAACCGATGTAAATTTTTCCTTGTTAATTTTTTCGTGCGTAAAATTTTGTTCTAGATCCCAAAACAGTTCAGCTATTTCCTCAAGGATCGGTCTTGGCTCCCCACCTTTTCAATCTTTATTTCTACGTCTATATTTGCCCCCACGATTTCCAGAAAGTTTACTTACACAGACGATCTATGATTGTTGCACCCCTTGTGGAAAGTAGAAGACCTTTAGGGGACTTTAAGTCAAGACATGACTACACTCAGTGTATCTTCAGGTTTGGAGGTTGAAGCTCAATCACACTGAGGGCGGAGACGACAGCCTTTCATTTAAATAATGAAAATGTCGAACTTGAACTATATGTTTACAAGAGCATTTCACTTTTACCAGTTTTTCTAACCCAACTTATTTTGTGGTAAAACATGACAGATTGTTCGCGCTTCGTGACCATCTAGTGGCATTGCGCAAAAAACTATATTAGCACATCACACTGCTGAGGCAACTTGCAGGCTCAGGATGTGGTGCCAAAACACTGCGCACAGCTGCGTCATCTTTAATTTGTTCAGCAGCTGAGTACTGCATACCAGTCTGGTGTTGCAGCGATCACACTCGCCTCATAGACAGTGTCCTGAATAACGCCTTTCATATAGTCACTAGATATTTTCGTTCCACTCCAACGGACCACTTACCAATACTTTCAGTCATCCAAACAGCTGAATCTCGCCGGCTCGGAGCAACATTCTCCTTGAGTAACGGTGCAACTCTGGACGGCCATCATGTGTTAAATTCTTACATTGGACCTATAATCTCTAAAAATGTTTGATCCTCTTCTCCCAATCCTAATAAATCTACACAATTCCTTTTTTTATCAGTAGTGGGATCGCTGCTACTACTGAAATCTTATTCCAAATCCTCCGCATTGGTTCAAAGTTATTATCTTTATTACCACTAAAATCATTAACAAACAATTATATTTTAACAGATTGTCAAATCTAAAAGATATTCAAGTATTTGTTTTTATTTATCAATTAATTTATTTTTATGTTGTGCATAATATATAGTTACATGTACAAGATACCTTATTTACATTTTAAGATTAATATTTGTAATTATTATGTTATCTGTTGATAGTTTCCTGATTTTTTGGCAAACCCTTAAGACATTTGAAAAAACTCAATTCAACTAATTGGTATTATTGTCAATTTTTGATCTTAAACTTTCTACTGCCTATGGTTATTTGTTTAGACAAATTACGTGATTGGCACCAATATAGTCTACCGTTGTTTCTTTGCCTTTACACTAGTTGATGTAATGCTACTATTCTTCTTTTTTCTTTTGTTGTTTGTTTTTCTTTGTAAATATTCACTAAAAATTGCATCACATTTAGTTTACAATTTCAAGGACAGCAGACTAGAAGACCCTCAATCTTGTGGTCGCTTCGCAGCCTATCTGTCAGTGTATTCTTACTCGGTTTATTGCATTTTTTTGCTTATGTCAAATTAGCATAATACTGCCAATAAACTTATCAACTTATCAACTTAATATTGTAAAAAAACGTTGAGAAATAACAGATTCAATAATAATTTAATCGCAAAAAATGTAAATACTGAAAATGTTACTTGGGACCAGTGTCTTTATGATAAGCTCCGCCCACAAAAGTTTTCATAAATCAGTTCATTGGACGTCACTCGAAGCAGCAGTCAACTGACATATTCACGAATTCTGTACAGTTAGAAAAATATAACTAAAAAACTTAAGTGAGCAGTGGGCCGCATAAAAATATTAAGTGTGCCGAAAGTTGGACAGCCCTGTTTTAAGCCATTGCGGCGAACAATCGGGTAGTGAGACGTAATTTTTGTTTGGTATAATCTATTAGAGACAAGCAAATTCTGTTTTTTAAGTTGGATAACCAGTTTTGTACTTTATCATGTGATTGTATTTTTTACATCATAAAGCGCTTTGACTGATTGAAAAACTTATATGATAATTAGGGCAATTTTTTGTCATTAAAGTTATATTTTTTTTAGAAGGTCTGTTTTTTATGAAATACCCAAAAATTCAATCAAAACTTTCGTACGATGTTGATAACGGAGTTAAAAAGTCATATTAAAGTCATATTTTACACCATAAGTCATAAAAAATATTTTCGGTCATAAAAGTCATAAATTTAGTCATTGCTCCCATATTCAGTAGGATATTCATGGTGCAAAGACAGAACGTTAGATTAACAACGATTGCAAAGCTTTGCTATCTCCATTATTGTTATGACTCTGTGACGCCATAGTTATCTTGCTCAAAAATATCGAATTAATTAATTTATTTCCTTGTATAAGTTCTAACGAATCAGCTACACTAGTTTGCAAGTTGTAATTTTAGTCTCAAGCACAGATATTGCTCTTTTGCTACAACACCATCAACTGTCGAAAGAGTCGTAATGCTTTTGAAACTCGTAAAAGCGCTAGGCTAAAAGTCACAAGTTAGAAAATAAATTATGTCGTCATAACCACAAGCAAAAGAAAATTATTTTAACACGTGCGTGTTCCTTAACGCATTTTAGCTTATTTAGCAAGCGTATGAATTAGCAAGTGTTCCTTAACAGCAAGTTTTAGCAAACAGTATGGGAAAAACTGCAGAATCAAAAGTAGTAAAAACAAAAAGGTATGTAAAGCAATATCCCCAAGAGTTTTCTTGCAATCCCCAGAATGATCTTTATTGTCAGCTTTGTGCCACCATCGTCAGATGTGACAAGCGCTTTCACGTGGAACAACATCGACAATCGGCAAAACACCAAAAGAAAATTGCACCGGCAAAAAAGACCTTAAACAAACAGTCTTTTGTCCCCATTTGCCAACGGGATTTTACAAAAAAGGTTGTAACGGCATTCTTAGAGGCTGACATCCCACTTTATAAGCTTCAGCATGCCAGTATTAAAAAGCTATTAAACTCAGAGTTGGGGAAGCATTGCCCTTCTGAATCAGCATGTCGAAGCCATGTTAAGGAATTGGCTGCTAAAGAAACTGAACGCCTTAAGGAATTGTTTGCTGCAAAAGCATTGTTTTTGGTGTAGATGAGGCTGAGGTATCTGGTCAAAAGTATGTCAATATTTTAGCAGGGCTGATGGAGGAACCTGAAAAAACATACTTAGTCAACTGCAAACCATTAAATGGCAACTCCAATAGCTCCAATATTTGTACAATTGTTGACGACACCCTCAAGAACATGAATATTGCTCGTGAGAAGTTTTTGCTGCTACTCAGTGATGCCGCAAGGTACATGATAAAAGCAGCTGAAACATTAAAAATCCTGTATCCACGCCTGCTCCATGTTACTTGCATCGCACATTTGCTGCATAATTGTGCTGAGCATATACGTGCACATTTTAAAGCTGCAGACAATTTGATATCGTCTATAAAAGCAGCAACCATAAAAAACAAAGACCGACATGCTTTGTTCACCGCAGCTGGTTTGCCGGCACCACCACAACCTGTTTTGACTCGTTGGGCCACGTGGCTGGAGGCATCTTTCTACTACGCAGAAAACTTCCAAATTATCAAAAACATTGTTGACAATTTTGAAGATGGTGGAAAACTGGTTGAGCGGGCAAAGGAAGCCATAGCAAAACCTGCAGTTTTCGTCGAATTAAGGCAAATCTATGGTAACTACCGAGATATTGCCATCCTAATCAAGGGAATTACCAATTCATCGAATACAATTGTTGCTGCTTCGGAAGCCATTCAAAATCTCCACTTTGGTGACGACCCATGTGAGATAAAAAATTATGTTCAAAGTCGTCTAGCTAGAGGTAGCGACTTCCTTAAAATTGCCGCCGGTAGTGGTGCACATCTACCAGATCATTCTCCTGCTGAGGTAGCGCTGCTTCAAAGAGCACAGCCAACTTCGGCTTCTGTGGAACGCTCTTTCTCTATACTGAAAAAAATGCTATGTCCTGGACGCAATTTTGACAAAGACAATGTCCATTCGTACTTGATTATGCGGTTCAACTGTTCGAAATAAATGATAATGAGTTCAATACTCCGACTCGGCTGCATAGTTTTTAAGAACCAGACAGAAAAAATTAGGTCATATTTAAAGTCATATTTTAGGAAAAATTAGGTCATAAAAAAATTGCCCTAATGATAATATATTTAAGAATTCTTGTTCGTTTTAGTACCTTCGGTCTTTATCTGGTAGCTTTGGCTGATTTATATATAGATATATTAGCTCGCAGTTTGTTATTCATTCCAGCTGAGTTATTGTTAATTTATTTGAAAAAAAAAAAAAAAAAGAAAGATTTTCTGTCAGACTTGAGTTTCGACCTACATGCGTGTTCGTTTTGTTTAATTTCCCAACTGTGCGTTTGTTGCTTTGTTTTTGCGACGCTGAATAAGCGCGCAGTAATCGAAAAGTGTTTTCGAGTTTTTTCTCTGTACTGGTGAAAGATTTATTTTTTGAAAAGTTTTAAAGTGGTGCATGGTGGTAAATGTGGAATTGAATTGTTCGCCCAGTGTTGAAGAGGCCGTCTCGTCTACTACGTTTCTTCGCCTTTGTTTCTCTGGCTTCATTTCGTCGTTTTCAGTTTCCAGTAAATTCATCATCACCATCAAATTATCGTTTAACTGTGAATTTCCCAAATTACCGTCATATCTATTTTCGTCGCTTCATACCGTCTTATGTACTACTTACGGTCTACTTACATATATTACCGTCTTATGTACTACAAATTTGAAATTATCCGGTTTTCAACTATCAATAAATTATAATTCAACTGCATCAAGCGTTACCAAATAAAGATCAAAGCGAGGGACGCGTATTCTTCAACTCGCGAAGTTCTAGTCAAGTTGATTCATTTTAGTTGGAATCAACAGTTATTCTAGCTGAATAATTTTGTTCAAGTTAAAGTAACTGGAAACGTTCGTGTTATTGTAGCCTATGTCGGCGTTGCTTAACCCTTTCAATACTAATTTTTTTTAATTGAATGATTTTTTTATATAAAACACTTGTTACAAAGCACATAAAATATTAATATAGATATTTTTCATTGAATTTGCTTAATGGTAGTTATTTATCGGTGGGACAATTTTGTCCCTACAGTGTAGCATTAGGGGATATAAATAGTCCAGTGGTATTGAAAACTCAAAAGGACTTTTATATAGTATTTTTTAATTATACTAATTGTAAAAAAATTTAGTAGAATTCCTACAATTAAGTCCAAGTTTGTTTTTATCTAAATTTTTTTCTGTGCGCTGTGGGGGGAGGAACAGGATTGTTGAAACTGAAAAAATAATCCGCAAACTAAGTATAAAGCTTATGAAAACAATATTAGCATTAGCTATATACAATATTATTAGATATGCCGAAATGGCCAAAATGGTAAAAAAATTCAAAATGAAGACCTTTTTTTTCGAGAACACTTTTTTGGGGACAAAAATTATAAAATCGGATTTATAGAAATTGATTCAAAGTAAAGATTTTTTTAAAAAACAGTTTTTTTAGGGAAAAAGATTAAAAAATACAAGACTGATTCGAAATGAAGAACTTTTTTTTTTGGAGAACACTACTTTTTAAAGACAAGTTTTTTTTTGTTAACTAGAGTCCCGATTTGCCCCTTGAAAATATGGTATGTCTAGGTATAACAAAAAGCCAAAAGACATTTGAAAAAGTCTCCCGTGTTTACAAAAAGACATTTACAGTTGAAATGCTTGTTGCCGTAAAGTTATTAATGTGCTTCTGTCAACGTCAGACTATTTCTACAACTATTTCTACAACTACTACAACAAACTATTTCTACAGCTGGCATAAAAAAAGTAACAAAAATACAGCTTTGCTTCAGCGCAGGTATTTGGATTACCTAGTTGAAGTAGTATCAGGCACTTTCAGATTCATAAGTAAAGTTGTGACACAGAATAACCAGATTTCAAGTTCTGTACTCATACCGGTCGTTCTAAAGATATAGTTCTGTGTCTGTTCGGTGGGCTCGTGGAAATAAGTTGTAATGCAAAAAAGTTCTGTACTCATACCGGTCGTTCTAAAGATATAGTTCTGTGTCTGTTCGGTGGGCTCGTGGAAATAAGTTGTAATGCAAAAAAATTTTTTGTTGAAAGCGCAAATTAAACTAAGGAAAACTAAATTAATAAAATTAAAACTTTTTTATGGCATAAGAACTAAGGAATTAAACTAAGGAAAACTAAATTAATAAATTTAAAACTTTTTTATGGCATACCTGTTTGCTTAGAGATGCCAAAACTTTGAGAGTATTAATTTCAATTGCTTTTTTTAATAAAACATAAATTAGAATTTTTTCTGGACATACCTTTAAGAAAAATAACGTAGACACAAATCTAGATTTCAAGCAGTTTAAACGAGAGACAAAATGTCCTTGATGCAGCTATAATAGCTATAATAACAACGCCCACAGTTTTTAGTTACAGTCACGTACTAATAATGTGTTCTGGTTGAGGTTTCATTGCTTAAAATTTGAATCTATGCTAGTTTATTTGAAATGACTGATCCAATTTGAAAAAAACAAAAAAAATGTGAATTCAAGGTTTGGGTTAAAGAAAATATTATTTTGATATTTTTACCCTAATACCTTTTTATGTCGCAATTAAATATTATAGTTATATTGTTAAAGACATTTGGGTTGAGATACAAATCATTCCTGATTTTTGTGCTAGAGTTTCTGGGGTTCCCATGCAGTTGACTAAAATTAGGATACTAATTGAGACAAAAGGTTCATAACTTTCAATTGGCCAACTATGGCGTTCTTTTTTAAATTAGATTAAAGAATCGCAAGACGTAAATTAATCACTAATTAATAAAATTAGTCAAAGTTCAATGGACCAAATGTTTAATACAGAAATTAAAAACTAATACTAACTAACTTATAACAAAAAGTCAATTTCGACCTATAAAATCAAATAGATTCCATAGGAATAAGAAAATGATGATAATTTTTATAGGTCGAAATCGATTTTTTGTTAAGAGTTAGTTAGTTTTAGTTTTTAATTTCTATATTTACTATTTGGCCCATTGAACTTTGACTATTTTATTTATTAATTTATGTAGCACAATTTGACCAATTAAATAAAATTGTCAATTTGACTTTGCTGAAAAAATAATAAATTTTTGTTAAAAGACTTTTAACATTAAAGAATCGCTTAACAATTTCACTAAATATAACAAGGTTGCAGAATTCAGTAGAATAAATAGTATCTCAATTCAATACAAAAGCAAAAAGTGATTTCGTGTGTTTTCTACTCCACAGCATTATAAATGCTTCTAAAATGTAATTTGAAAATTTCAAAGAACATTATGCTATGACTCAAACAGCGACCAATTTAAATTGCTTCATATGCTTCGTATTAATTACGAATTTGATACTATACATATCTGCTACAAGATTATTTTTCTTCGTTTTCATGCGATTTCTCACAGCATTTGCTGAAGGAGACAATCTTGCCAGCAAAATAAAGTAGGTGTCAGGGTCGCAGATATCTCATTTGCTACTTCGTCTCGAATAATAATGTTAAAAGTTCTTTTAAGAAATTCCCGCTTTAGACCAGCTGTTGCAGCCTTTTTTAAAATTTACTTCATTATTTCTATTTATCCTCCTGACTCTCAGGACCAAGGCGGAGGCGCTATACTTCGGGCAGCTGCTAAGCAATTATCTTGACCTGCTTCCGAAGATGCCAAGATATTGTTTTCAGGTTAAAACACTTTTATTTACTATTTAAGTTTTTAGTTATTATTTATTGATGTGACTAAAATTTAGAACCGCTTGCTAAGGGCGCCAAGCAGAGTCAAGTGTCGTATTGTGTCTTTCTTAAGAACACACAAGATAGTACGAGTAGGCTTTGAACAGCCATCGTGCTAAGCTTTTGCTACACCAGTGATCATCAAACTACGGCCTGCGGAGCTCTTTTCAAAAAACATATACATTCACTTTGAGCCACAGTTGGATAGAATTATGTTGGAAACACTTCAGTTTCAGGTTTTTATCTTGTTCTTTTCATTAGAGAACACACCAAGAGTTTGGGAGAAAAATAGCGACATTAGAGATCGAATCGAAAAGAAGACTTCTTTTTTCTTTCGCTTTGGCCGGAAGAGGTCCAAAAAATCTACATCCGGCCCCTGCTCAAAAAGTTTGGAGACCACTGGTCTACACGGTCACAGAGCAAGGACAGTCAATTTTTAGTTTTAAAGAAAAAAATTTTAAACAATAAAAATTTTCAAAGCTACTTTTGTTGTGGTAGATATAGGGATTATCATCACAATTCAGCGACTGATTCGATTCGACGGCAGACATTTCATCGCAAAGATCGCTGAATATGCAAACCACAATTGTAGCAATGACCTGACAAATCTAAATATTATTTAAAAATTTTCAGACCAGGTGCAATTTTTCTTATAGTAATTGTTGTAAAGTTATAAAAACTTTAAATTGTTTTTATGATTTGTCGTTTCATTGGCGGCTGTACCATACCGCGCGATCACGTTATGTCAACACTTACAACAGCGGTGTCATCTCGAGGAAAATCTGATAATTATTTTTCCGCAAAGCAACAGTAGGTTGGTATCAGATTTCTACAATCATTGTTTTCAAAAAATAAATTATAAAGTAATAACTGCTTCGTTCTATTTATTTTTTACGGTTTTTAGAATTTTTTAAATAGTTTAACAAATGCAAATAAAGACATTATGAATGCATACTTACTGATAAAATTTCTCTAATTAAACTTTAAAAATATCCTTGCCGTTGCATATGCTATGCAAAACCAAATATGAAATATAGCAGCACTCATTCAATTTTGTTAACTCTTTGTAATTTTTTTACTAATTAATTTATACTCAGCATAAAATAATTAGAACGTTTGACAGACGATGACAATATTTTTTTTAATTTAAAATTTTTTAACATTCTTGTTTAATTTTCACTTGATGTAGATCAGCGCAATGGGGTAGCCCTTATTGGTGAGGTTGAAACAACCTTCTTGATCAGCCTGAACAAAAAATTTTTTGCACCTTCAATAAAAATCTTCATCTTTCATTTAAAATAATTAAATCTCCGTAAATTGCAAAAAAACATCAAGGTATTATGTAAATAATAGAAATTTTTTCTGTGAGAAGACTTATAATCATATTCACAATCGGTTGCGAAGTAGAAGATTGAACCCGACCACAGATGCATGAATGCATGAATGCAGTGATGCATCAATCTACAATCAAAGTTTGCTTCAGAAATGCGAGTAAATATTTTTGATTTTTTTAAACAAATGGAAAAAATGTTTTTGGAACTTTTCTGGAAAAACTGGTTTTATCAAATCCGAATAGAATTCTTTCTTTTCAGTTTTTCTTATGTATTTAAATGCAGATGATACTATTGGTACACTTATACTGCAAAATCCAATTTATTGGAAGGTTATATGAACATAAATTGATAAACTGTATAAAGTGTTGACCCAATGTTTCCAAACTTGAAAACAATTCTTTTCCAAAAAAGCTTTATTAAGTTAGGGATTAAGCACACTTTGCCATAAGTTATAAAAATGGAATTTAATTCTCATTTTAAATTATATAACAGCAAGGGGGCAAGAGCCTCTTGCCATAATGCATCAGCGAAATGCCACCATAGACAACTCCACTGAAACACTTCCATTGAATTAAACTCCGGTTTCCCATAATTTTACAATAAAAAATTGCAAAATGATTTTGCAAAAAATGTAAAAATTATTAATTTAGAATCTGGACAATTATTTACTTTGTATTTTATTGACACTTTTATGAAAATGACATAAATACCATTATTTATACGACTTGTAGACTTACAATAATGTACATGAGTAACTTGAAAGCAAGACACAGAAGAACTTAGCTTGAGTGAGAATACGAGCAACCATTAACAGAATAACTAATTTTTATCACTTACTTTATACTGCGAAGCTTACTAAGCAGCTTTTATGTTTACAGTAGAAATCAAATTTTCAAGTTCAATAAGTTTTCCTGAAAAATTTTTTTTGACTGATATAAAATTGTCATGTAAACGTTCAAAAATTGATTAAACCAATTAAACTTGATAAATCATACCAAAGTTTTTTAATTATTTTGTTATCAAATCTTATCAAACGATTACAAAAAGTTTAATTGTAATTCACAAATAAACTTTTGTTCATTTCCAAACAAACTTAGCAGCACAAGACTGGTCAAGAGAATAAAAATCTTCTTAAAAAAATTTAACGTTTCATGTCAAAATTTCGGAAGGATGATAGCCCTCCTTCGTTTTTTAGCTGTCAACTAGAAAAGTTTTGTTTTAAAATTATAAAGTTAAATTTACTTTTTACCTTGTAAAGATTGCAAAATTTAGTAAAATAAGAAAATTTCGAGAATCTTTAAAAATCTAGTTGGCACCATATTGTATATACAGCTATATCTACTTAATCTAATTTGCCGACAAATCACAATGCCCCATAGGGTTAAATCAGTGACTGCTGCCAATATAAAAAATAAAATTGTGGTTCAATCGGAGAATATGTAACAACAAAAAAAAAGAGAAGAAAACACGGACGGTTAATAGTAGTATCTGGACCGAAAACTAAATCGAGAAAAAAAGATTTGCGGTCCAAAAGTTGGCCGAACTAATCGGGCAGTACGATGGCGATCAGCAAGTTTCGTCATTTGGCAAATCATCACTTTTGAGAAACCTCGTGTGACAGCTGGCTGAAAGTTCTACTTTTAGAAACTTACAGTTTTTTTAAAGAAACAAAAGAAAGCCGGAATTAAAAGTTAGTTTTAGATATGTATCTTCAGTGGCGGCTCGTACATAGGGGCCACAGGGGCCGGGCCCCACTAAAAATTTGACTTAATAATATGTGAATTTCTAAAGAGAAACCCTATATTAAATATCGAAATGTTTACATGCGTGCCAAGATAACAGTTAACCGAAAAACAACAAGAAATATTTTCAAATATTTTCTGAAGTCTCTTCAAAACGATCCAGAGGGGTTCACATATTCTGGCCCATTTACTCCTATATATTTACATCTAAAGCCAACCAACTCACGCGCCGCGCTTTGTGAAGATTTTACTATGCAAGTCAATAGCACAAAATTGGGGCCAGCGATGTCTGGCCCAAACAGACGTAACTTATAAGCGGACGTTAGCTGCGCCTGTCCGTGTGCAGCCTTAAAGAATTAGTTATTATTCGGTTGATATTGGGTGATGTTGTGCATTGTTTTGTGAGACAGCAGTTTCTGCTTTTCAGCGCATGTTTTTTCACAGCTGTGGTTGTTTATCAGTTATGTTCATTTTCATTTATAAATAACATGCTTAGTTTATTTATATTTTGTGTGATCTTCGTATTTCCAAATCAAAATAATTTAACTTCAAACAAGCTATTCCAGTAAATGGTTATATTTACAAATTACTCACTAGCGAATACTAAAATATCGATATCGCGATAGCGAATATCGCATTTTTTGCTAAAAATTTATTTACCCCGCCTTTAAATTTAAGGTCTACGAATGAAACTTTTTGACATTTCAATAATTGTTTTGCTGGCCCCACCATTAATGAAAGCCACGAGCCGCCACTGTGTATCTTTATACTTATAAATAATTTTAGGTAAATACTTAAAATTTAGTCCGCTGTGCTGGACAATTTTGAACAGAATTTTTAAAACATGAACCGATTGTAAAAAAATATGCTAACTGCGACATTGTAACTGACCATTAGCTCTAACGTACCAGTTACCATTATTTTAAAAAATACTGTACAAAATCGCATCAGATATGACAAGTGCATTCCCACTCGCAAACAAAAGAACATAGGTGTGTTATTTAGTGTAGTTGTAGATGCTTCTGTTGTTGCGCATTAGTAAAGATAGGCAACTACCAGAAAGCCCCTTACCTTACCTAATCACCCAAATTGAAGCAAAAAATTGCAACCTAAATAAATTATGATTGTAGGAGGTGTAGACATACAAAAGAAAACTATCAGCTTCACCTAGCATTATGTAACTAATCTATATGACTAGTTTTCATTGCTTCACTGAATATTAGTTACAACTTGATTAGTTTAATTAAAGCTGTAATATTACTTTATTTTAATTATTATTTTTATGCAGCCCATATTCACATCGTAAGCCACTATCGTTGTTAATCAGTGTCATAAAATTTTATTTTATAAAAAACCAAACTAAGGCTTTATTAAACTGAAAAGAAACCATTCCAAACAAAACAAAACAAACATTAGTATAACGAAATAAAATTACATATGATTTAACATGAGACGTGCTTTTAAGCGCAAATGAATCATTTTACAATTGCAAACCATTTTATTACTTTAGTTATCTTTGCGGCGATGTTCGGTTGATTGTATTGAATAGTTAAAATAATGTTTGAGTTGGATACTTCATTTGGTATTACAATCAGATATGTAGAATATATCTTTCTCAATGTTAATTAGCCTATACAACTGTTCTTCAACCAAAATTCTCAAAACGTTTGTTAGGATTAAATTTTTTTTTTAAGAACAAACCTTCACACAATATAACAAACTTATCTAAATGGAATCAGTTGAATTTGTTAATTAATTATAATTGTAAAAACGTCTTTAATGCAGAATAGCGCAATCATGTCGAACAGAATTTTGTCGCCTCTCTCTCTGAATGGTACAGCCACGTCACTATATATAGAAAGCATGAGCGAATGTACACGTAGCTCTTCATTACTGACCGTGGCACAAAATCGGGAAGTCGGAAAACAATAATCCAAAATTGCAAATGATAAATATTATGGGCAAATACCGTGCAATTGATAAAATAATAAGAATAAGGTGATCATGCTATAATCATAAATTTGGCATGCACGAATTGCTAGATAATATAAGCTTTTAGCATTCTTATTAATTTTTAACAAATACAGGGTGTCCATAAATTATACTGTTACAATTTCAAAAATTTAATATAGTCTTATTTTTTTAAATATTTTCAATCGTTTTATTTTATAGTAAAGGGAAATGCTTCAGGTTTCCGTTAGATGCTTTAGTACACCTCTACGTGTGCACCATTAGTCGCACGTACGATATCTAACCGATATTCAATTTCTTGCCCTGTTCTTGCTAACATATTTACAGTAACTGTATCAATTGCTGAGATTATTCGATGTTGCAAATCATTAATGTTTCTGACTTTGGTTCGATAAACGATATCTTTTACTTAGCCCCACCGGAAAAAATCCAACAGTGTAATATCAGGGGAATGTGGCGGCCATGGAATGGGACTATCATGTCCAATCCACCTATCTGTAAATGTTTCATTCAAACTCTTTGGGTCCCCCACGGGCTTTGCTGGTTTTGGGATCTTCTCTAGATCTTGGGAATTTTGAGTCGGTGCAAACAGGAAGAAAGGAAGTCACGTAACCAGGACTGCAAATCAGCTCCAGCGTGGAGTATAAGCTCTGAGCAGATAGAATTAGCTCCCGGAGCTTTACCTGGTTTTAAATGTTGGAGGGCAGCAGTAAATTCTCTCTGTGAAAAATTGTCATAGATATTTACTGCGTCTGGTGTTGTGGCCCTCCAAAGGTCAGACACTTCTTGAGAGACAAGTCGAGATAACTTGCGGTCAACAGCCTTGTATTTCCCATTTCTAACCATCTGAGATGCAATAGCATTGGCTGAAACGGGACAGTGACGAGGAGCTACCATCTGGGCCGTTTAGTTTAGTTTAGGGGAGTCCCGTTCAAGCTCACAGATATCAAGCGGATTCTCCGAGCCCCATATTCTTAAATTGTGTCTGTTTAGTAATCCAGAAACGTGGAACGTTGACTTGTCACTGACGCAAACACGTTTCAAAAACCCTGGGTATGAATTTAACCTGTCCAGCATCGTCACTGCAAATTGTTTTCGTTGCGGCTTATCTTCTGGCTTAAGGGTTTTGCAGTAACTGCACTTTATATGCATAAAGTCGCAAGTTTCTATGCAAAGCTTTGTGAATAGTGGAGCGTGGGATCTGTAACTGCGTAGAAGCCCCGCGAATGGACTTTCTAGAGTTTCTGGTATATGCCACTCGCACAGATTCAATTTCTTCTTCTGATATTTGAGGTCGACCAGCTCCCTTTCTCTTTAACACACTACCAATCTCTATAAACTGTTTATGCCATGCTCGAATGGTAGGTTGCGCAGGTGGCCTTCTTCCATACTTGCGTCTAAAGTTTCGCTGTGCTTAGATGTCTCACTTTGTCTCTATAAATCAAGAAACACACTGGACTTTTTCCTGCGAGTGCTCATTTTCATGAACTCTACTTTGGCTACTAAATTAAAAAATATTCTGCTTAATCACTAAATAAATTGCAATTTTAAACCTAATTATTTCCAGAAGTACCTGTTAAGAAAGAAAGAACTTGAAGCATTTTCCTTCACTATAAAACAAATCAAATAAAAATATCTCAAAAAATAAAATTTTGACAAACTTTGAAAATTGTAACAATAATTTATGGACACCCTGTATATTAAATAGAGTTTTGAAAAAGTTGCAAAGTTGATCTAAAGGTTTTGTGGTACCAAAAGAATAAAAACCATTGACCAAAACTATTGATAACTTCTTTTTTAATAACTTTTGTTTACATTGTTAGACATTTGATGCAGCTGTTGATACACCCCAATAGAGGCGGCAAACCCCGGGTTCCATTTTTGGATTGGCCAAAATACACGATGGGGAAGAAACAACTTGGCATAGCTGCAAGATTACAATAAAACTAACTTCGTAGCACAAGTACAATCCCGCTTAGATAAGGACCGTTTGCAAGTTTGTAAAAGAGCGACTTTTCATTATTTTCCTTTTTACAACAACTAACTTTTTCAAACTTGGCTAAAGCAACTAGCAAGAAAAGTTATATACCAACAAAACATTCAAACTTTGTTCTCTTTATTTTAAGTCCGAGGATCTTGTTACTGATTCAACTAATCAAAAAGCATGGCGCAAAAGAAAAAGGAAAACATCAAGTTTGATAAGAAGGCGACTAAAAAAAGTTGCATGCCCTTTGATATTTAATGATTTACCATCGTATTATATACACAATAATGATTTAGTTTGCTCAAGACTTTCAACAACTTCTTTCCATTTTGAAAATGTGAAGCAGTAAGATTAAAGGAGCAAAATAAAGTTTTTTAAATACACATAAAGCCAAAAGCTTCGAAAACTCAATTAAGATGCTAGAAGAGCTTCCGCCCCAATGATGTATGCTTTATCATACAGATATCGGAACAGATTTAATTTTTTTTTCCGATTATCGACCATTCACAATATTAGCAACAGCTTTTATTAATATGGATATGGAGTTGACGTGCCCTCATCTCTTCTGAACGCATGATCCTCACTAGTATAGAGACAATGGTTTCACAAGTATCTCATCTTTTAGCTTCAATAGCAGTCGTGATAAAGATTGTAATTTTCACAAAAAAACAAGAACATAGTAAACTTTTCTACTATTTCTTTGTTACAAAACGACATCGCTAACATTAGTTTTGGCCAAGTGTAGGTCTGTGCGCAAAGCCAGTTTTCGGCTCAAATACAACTATTTAGAAGTCCGCGAAGAAACGGATGTGAAAAAAACGTTTTCTTACAGAGGTTGAGCACTTGCTCAGCTTTGTCGGCAACAATTCTTTTTTTAGTTTTTTCCGCTTAAGTAATTTTCAAAGAAGCGCCAGGAAAAGTTAGTTTGATTCTGGCGCTCACTGTATGATGTCATCAAGCCATGCTTGCACAAATGCTAAAAATCAGATCACTGAGGTGGTTTTAGGGTGAAAATTTGACTCCATCCATCGAATTAGACGGAGATTGATGGAGAACTTTTTAACCCACAGACTTTTGACAACAAATAAACACCAGTTGATTGAAATCAGAAAATTTGCAATAAAATTTTCAAAAGAGTGGAAACAATTTTTTACTGCAATATTGCTATTAATGCCACAATCCTCCGCTAATAAATCGAACTTACAAACTCGTTAGTCGCACATCACGATTACCTTTCATTGCGCCGTTTCCAAAAATTGTTGAAGTTAAACTTTACGGACCAGAGAGTCATAACAACAGAATCAGAACAGCTTTACGGTGAAATTAAAGATTAAAATTTTTTTGGCGTTAGGATTAAACAGGGTCAATCATGACCAGTATTTGGACAAACACAGACAGAAGAAATGTCTTTTTGCTTCTTTAAAAAGCGCTGCTATGAATAAAAGGTTATTTTTAAATACAGTAGATACGGATAAACAAAAAGGTTTTCACTTTAGGTTGAACAATTAAATGTTTTTCAAATGAAGACAAGACCATCTTATAGTCTTCACTTTACGGACAGATGCAAAAAACTTGTTTTTTTTACTCCATCCTTGACCGCGGGACAAATATTTTTAAGAAACTATATTGCCAGAGGCTAAATGTCAGCGAAAGGAAGCTCATATATAATCTTCGCACGAATATTCAGGCCAGTTGAATGTTGCACGGGCGTCAAAAGAAAAATTGGTGGAGAAAAAGTTTGTTTTGACTGTTGCTGTCGAATCAAAATAGAAAATTAAAAAAATAGATAAATTGAGTTCAAGTTATAACAGTAACGCTAACAGATCAGGGTTTTTATCTTTAATTATTTTTATAGTTTGTTCGAGATTTAACCCACTTCGATAGATTGTGGATTTTGAAATTAAACAAGATTTATTTTAAAGTTTGATATAAGCAAATGAATAAAAAATTTAAATAAAATTTTTTCATTACCCTGATAACTGTCAAAACAAAAGTTTTAAGTATACAGCTTCCAGCAACCCTGGACGGCATTTTAGGAGCCACGTGACCCATATGTTTGCGCATCATAAAAAACAAATCGCGTTCACGATTAAAATGCTCGTGTTAAGGAAATGACTTTGATGACACATGTCAACAATGTTAGACATCTTATCATTTTCAAGATCGATTTTTATCCCCTTTAACCATTTTTTAGGTATGATTAGTGTTAAGTTATGTTTCATGTCATTTTGTATATCTGCTTGGTAAATTTTTATCTTTTCACCCAGGTAAGTAATGGTTGCAATTATCTTCGTACACGTCATAAATGTAATTGCAAAATTGCAACTGCTAAAATATCAGGTTTTTTTAAATGGTGACAAAGTGAGAAGTAGTCTCAAAAATTGGGTTCTTTGAAGTTTTCTGGTAACGACTATAATAAGAAATGCAACAACTTGGAAGCGCTTTAGTGGTACCCTCTTAGAAATACTTCCAACTTCGATTTGCACAATATTGTTTCTAAACCATATTAAATAGATAAAAATTAAAAAATAAGAATTATTTGTGTTTCCATAAACTGAGTGTAGTCCCAATAAGTGCTCAAGCAAATTGAAAAAGTGCGCTCAAAATATTTTAAAGTTAATTTTTTTCAATTCAAATTGCTTGAATTAAGAAAATTTTAATTTAAATTACATCAATTAAATTTGGGGCGATTTTAATTCAATCGAGATAATCGATCCGCTTTCAAGATAAACGGTCAGGATGATAACACCCTTGAGAACGGCCAGGAGAAACCCCCACAAGTTTACTTCTCACAAAACCTTAACAAAGACTGGAACGTCTCAGAGGAAGTTATCTTCCTTTCTGATCAAGTAAGAATTTACATGGTTTTTGATCAGTTTTGGTGTGACGCAATAGTGACGTCATAAATAGACTCAACAAAACGATGATAAGTTAATCTTATCGATCGAAGACGTGATCCGAATTGCATCAAACAATCAAGCCGATGTACAAACAGGGAGGCAGAGGCAGTCAATTCTTGCCTCGTGGTCCAGTCCCAGCTGCTGCAGGTGGGTCGCACTCATCCCAAAATGCAGTTTGGGACTCAACAAATGAAACTTACTTTTAGAAGCGAAACAAACACTCAGGTCCGGCTTCGAGTGGTAGAAGGAAGACTTCGGGTTCAAGTGAGAGGATGCTCCACTGACTATTGCGAAGGTGACGTCATAGTCGTTGACGCAATGCTGGTTTTGTTGTAAAACTGATTTATTGTTAGGTTGTGTCAATTTTTCGCCCATCTGCTCACAGATTCGCTCTGCTTGCGCCCCCACCTCTTCGTACAATGGGTGAGTACCCCTCAATTATGAATTCAAATCTTGATGAAACATTATTAAACTTTAAACTATTTGGACCTATTCACAATAACGGTTGTATTCTTATAAAAAAATGTTTACATTAAATGCAGTAGTAACTTACACTGATTAAAATGTTTAGTTTTATGACGCTATACTGCCCAGTGACTTGCAGAGTCTGCCGACCGACATCGACACAAGGTAAGAATAAATCAGGAGATTTGTTGCATGAACAGAATGATGTTTTTCCATTGCTTGGCTCAATTGGTTTTTCACTAAGTAAAAGATTGCAGATTTTACAATTTTTATATTCACTAGTTTTTAAAAAAGCTATGTACGGAATTCTTGAAATTTTTACCAGTAATAGCTAGTTATTCTTTGAGAATATTACCTCTGGCCCGCTAACAAGGGGAAAGGTGGTTAGTTTAAAAGCAATTTTTTTTCCTTGTCTATACGAGAAACTGCATTCTCATTCCAACCGTCCTCTCTCATCGCACGGCTGTTTGGTCGAAACACCGAGTCACGCTGAAGTAGAACGAAACGAAAACTTCTTAACCTACTAACGATCCACACCCAAAGCTTTATCCATTTCCTTATTTATTTTTTTTTACGATATAAAAACGTTTAACTTTCTAAGAACGGCCTCCATGAAACATTTCCTTATAAGGACGCAACAAAAAGCTCTATAAACGCACGTCCGGGATTCGATCCCTTCATTGTAGATACCGACAACTATGCTGGTTTGTTTCAGAAATACTTTTCGGATTTCTTGATTTAATTCGCGTTTACTTCCGGATTGCCGGATCTTTTCCGTACATTCAATACAGGTTCTTCCTCCCATATCAACAACCACGATCACCTTGGCTCCCCATAAAGCTGCTTCCAATTTCAGGAGAAGTATCGGAATTTTACCTCAGCCGAAGGTGAGCAGGTCACTTCCCAACCCTCTCCATTATGACAAGAATTCTCTTAGTCTGTTTCATGGAAGACGCTGAGCCTTTCTTGTCAAAAATAATGATTTGATGACTGAGAAAAACAATGGAGATAAACAAAAAGTTTTTAAATACATAGCTTTAGCATTGGAGAAATATTTTTTAAATAAATTATTTAATAAATAAATGTTTATTTAAAATAGAGATTTGCAAAGTGATTTGGTTAAAAAACCTTCCTCAAACTAAAAAAAGTATTCATCATCAGCATCTTTTCAAATCAATTTAACTTCCGTTCAAGATTTTTCTAAAAATTGGTTCAAGTATCATCTAATGAGATGTTGTTGGCAGACGCTTCGGAACTTATACAACGTTGGTGTATTTTTGTCGACTTCGACAAGGAAGCAATCCTATTGTGTGGAGGATACAGAACAGCCCATGCAAATCCGGTACACTTTCCAATTACTTCTACTTTTGTTGACTTTCGAATTTCATCAACATTCTCACACAGGTTGGAGCCTTGATGCACTTTATTGCGCTTCAAACTCGCCGTCAACCGGGAGAGAAATAAGCATTTCACAAAGTCGCCACTCCTCTGGAGGATCGAGGGTCTACACCGGCAGGATCCAATGCTGCGGTTATAGCAATGGCACGTGGAGATTTTATTCGCCTGGTTAGTTACAGTTGGTGTTGTGTTTTCAATTTTTCCAAACTTCTGCAAACATTTACTGCTCATGGTGTAAGTTTAGAAGAAGCCGCTAACCAGGGTAGCCAACCTAGAGCTAGCGGGCGCCACAGAGCAATTCTTCGGATGGCAATACGCCTATTTCAATGCGAAGTTAACATTTCGACTGAGATATTTTAATTTGTTTTTATTGATTTTTCTTTTTTAGAATAATTATGTTATATTTATCAAAGCACAATTCTTCATTTAAAATAAACATATTGAACAGCTTTTTTTAAAGTTTATTTGTAGATTTTTGAAAAACACAACAAGATGTTTTTCCATAAAAGATTTCATTAGTTTTTTTGACATTTGAGCTTGACTTTTAATTTTGCAATTCTTTAAAACTGTGTAGAGTAAATTGACAAATAGTCTGATAATCTTATTTTGTATCTCCACGTTTGTTGTTAATTGAAAGCAAAGTGATTTGTAGATTAAAAAAGCTTCTTTTAGAAATCACACCAGACAATCCTTCGCTTTAGAAGCTGCCCTAACACGCAATGTTAATCAATAAAAGATGATAAGCGAACAATTAAGAATAAAGTTTCTGATTGGATCCAATGATTTGCAATTAAATACAAAGAGTGCGCTTTGAAGAGTAGCTTAAACAATACAGAAAAGTATCGTTCAAAAATCTTTCAAAGATCACGTTTATGCTTTTGGTTTCTCTAATATTTTTAAATCGATTTTTTTTTTTTTTGACAATAGAAATTTAAAAATTGATAAAGATTTTACTAATGACCAATTGAGTAACTATAAGAACGAAATTGAAAAAATTAAAGCCAGACATTAAATATCTTGACAAAAAATCATTTCAAAAAAATCTCATTGTAGTATTTTTTTGACTGCTTAAAAGCAATTTGATGTTAAAAGCCTACATTAAGAATTATCTACTGTATATACCAACTTGTTGCATGTTTTTTCCACGTATTCATGATCACAGAGTACCGATCAATAATAAAGTGGTACTCTACACAGCAAAAACTCTGGAAACAGTGCACTAATGCCTCATTTCTGTTTATATCATACACTATTGGTCGAGATAGTCAAAACCGTAGCTTATGCATTGACTGAATAATATTATTCACACCGTGGTTTATACATTAAGTTATAGTATTTCACATTGCGACTTCTACTTTAGGAAAAGTAGACCGTTATTGATACACAGGAAATGATCTAAATCGAATGTAATGTTTCAAAACCAGATAAAAAACTTCAAAAGTACATTTTGATAATAAATCTGAGGACATTGTGATTGTAAAACGGCAATTTTCAACTTTCAATGGGAAGTGAAGACTTTTTTTAAAAATCATCACAGATTTATTTAGAGGGTTGTTGATCGCCTTCATCTTCATTGTTTGAAAGATGGCGCCAGAAAAGATGAAGAACGTGGACACCCTAGCATAGTTATCGAAAACGACAAGCTGTTCCGGGCCAATTTTATTACTAACACATAATTCAAATGTCACACTTCATTCATAATAATTTTAATTATGACGACATAGTTTATTCCCGTTAAAATAATTTGTAGTTTTATTATAAGATAGTAATCGCGTCGCCTTAAAGCGCTGCTCTCGTGTTATGTGATATAACGTCCGATTCGTTTTCTATTGCTCGATACATGTATCTTTTTTTCTCTTTTCGCCGACAGTATTGATGTAATATGTTTTTGTCTAAACTTGGCCATCTCGAAGGCAGTGGAATATTCTGGCGCATTCGAGCGTATTGCTCTCTCCAGGGAGTTCTAGTTAAATCCCGCATAAACTAGAATTTTTGTCGGCACGTGACTTTTATTCATATAAAGGCGATGCGTAACGAGACCATATAGACGGCGTATCAAATGATACGGCAAGAGAGATGCCTAAAACGAAAAAGTATTGCCTTGAGAGAAGGTAGAATTTGGGGCGAATGTTAAATTTATTTTGCGCCAGTGTTTTGGAGTTGTGTTCCACAGAGGTAGAATTATTTGTGTTGATTGAATCAAGTTATAGCGTTGATTTCGCTTTGCAGTTTGGCAAAACGTGGAATAGAATTTTCGTCGGTCGTGAGTTTTTGTAATACATTCATTCTTATTAGAGACAACGGTCTCTGTTTGTTTGAGAAGAAGAGTCTTCAACAAAACCAATCCGAGCTTTCGTTAAACCAACTGTACAAAAGCTTCAGGGTCATAGCAAGACTACTTCTTGAGCCGGAATAAAATAAAATTTAGACACAACTTTGTTTCAGAGCAGGTATTTGGGTTACCTAGCTCAAATGGTTCTTTGGGATTCCCGAACAAAGTCTGTGACACCGAACAATTCAGAAACTGGATCAAAGAGTAAATGTACGCCCAAGTTCTCACTTGAACAAGATTTTTGTCACTATTGGTCTGTCACCGCAAGTGCAGGAAAAAGGCGACACTTAATGTGGGTGAATTGAAGTCGCGAAGCAAACAAATTACTTATTTTTTCTTCATAATCAATAAATTTATTTTGTTAATGATAATTTTAGATAGAATTTTTGGCTTTGCGAAGCAGCTTTCTATCTCTACTGCACAACCCAGCACATCCCTGAGAACTACAAAGACTCAAAAGCCTATGAATCAAACAACTCCAACAACAAGAACTACGAATCAAGCAACTACAACAAGAACTACAACTGGAACAATTGCAAGAACAAGAACAACGACTAAATCAAATGCAACATCAAAAACTATAACTCAAACAACTACAGTACCAAGAACTACGACGAAAATAACGGCAACCTCAAAAATTACAACTGAAACAACTGCAACACCAAGAAATACAACTTTGACAATTATAACACCAAAAACTACGACTCAAGCAACTGCAACAACAAGAGTTACAACTCGAACAACTTCAACACCAAGAACTACGATTCAAACAACTTCAATACCAAGAATTACAACTCGAAGAACTACAATCCCAAGAACTACAACTCGAAAAACTGCAACATTGAAAAATACGATTCAAACAACTTCAACACCAAAAACTACGACTCGAACAATTGCAGCACCAAGAACTACAATTCGAACAACTTCAACACCAAAAACTACGACTCGAACAACTACAGCACCAAGAACTACGATTCGAACAACTTCAACACCAAGAACTACAACTCGAAGAACTGCAACACCAAGAACTACAACACAAATAACTACGACTCAAACAACTACTACACCAAGTACAACAGCAAAAGGTACAACACGAACATCTTCCTCTGGATCCAACCCGACAAATCTATTTAATAGACAGTGTCTGGACTCCCATAATTTTTTCAGGTGATTATTTTTTATTGATTATATAACAAAAGAGCTAGTTACAAAACAGCTAGCGACAAAAAAGCTACTATCAAAAAAGAGCTAGAGCTACAAAACAGCTAGCCATAAAAGGACTAGACATAAAACAGCCAGCACCAAAAAAGAGTTAGTGCCATAAAATAGCTAGCTCAAAAAGAGCTATGCGTTAAAAGAACAACAATAGTTATCTTTAAATTTTTAGGGTTAACCTAACCCTAACTCTAACCCTAACCCTATTCTTTGTTTTAGTGTTTTAGTTCTTTTTTGGTACCAGCTCTTTTATGTCTAGTCCTTTTATGGCTAGCTCTTTTGCGGCACTTGCTCTTTTTTGGTACTAGCTCTTTTGTAACTAGCTGTTATGTAACTAGCTCTTTTGTGACACTAGCTATTTTGTACTAGCTCTTTTGTGGCTAGCTGTTTTGTAACTAGCTCTTTTAAATGGACACCTTTTCTAGGAAGGTTTAAAACGTTTTTAACTGAAGCTAAACAAAACTGTTCAGTATTTTTCCAATTATCTAATTGTTTGTCATCAATTTATTCAAATCAAACGTAACAATGAAACAACGTTTTTCTGCAATTGTGCAGTTTAACCGGAAAGTATTTTAAAAAAAGACTTCTTATGACAAAAGCTAAACTTCTACAATTGTGCAGTTGTATGCCACATCATAGCAGTGTTTTATTAATGCCCCCATAGCAGTGTTTTATTAAGCAAATAACGTCGGTCCTATACATTTTTTTTTTCTTTCTTTTTCTCTTTCTATTTAAACAATTTTATAATGAGGTGAAGCAACCTTGCTTCTATATTAAACAACAAGTCACACCTTTCATCGCTAATTAGCAAGACACAACGTCAACTCGTTTTGTTGCTTCTTCCTTTTTCTAACCCCGTCTTTAACAACATACAAACTTTTCAACATTTTGTTATTTTGTTCATGTGGTGGAGCAGAAATAAAAGAAAACTGAACTGAACTGAATCATTATAACGCATCAACTATTATCATTTTTGACACGCAAAGCAAAGTGGGAGAGCCAAGTGAATGATCTCAGCCTGGTTTGGAAAATTCCACGATATTGCTGTCGAGTTAAAAATTTTTTTTATTTGAATTTTTTAATTTTTATTTGGAGACATGGCTAAAATTTTGAACACCTATAACCATAGCCGTACCAGTCAAAAAAATTTGGGGCGGCAATGAAGTTTTGCCCAAATCATGATTTTATAGTACATTCCGGATATGACAAAAAAATTGTCTGAGATTCTTAGACGAAAAACCAATTTGGTCCTAAAATCATGGTAATCTCTAAAAAAAAATGTCTTCACTTAAATTCAGTCTCCTAATTTTCAATTTTCGTCCCAAAATCAAGGTGTTCTCTAATAAAAAAAAAAAAGGTCTTCACCTAAATTTTGGTCATTATTTTTTGCAGTTCATCATCGTCACCTCTCTAAATTTCCTGAATTTGCCCAAATTTTTTTTATCGCTGCCCGAAAAATTATGATTTTGCCCAAATATTTTCTTCTCACTGCCCGAAAAATTTTAATTTTGCCCAAATCTTAGAAACTTGGGGGGGAAATTTCCCCCTGCCCCCCCGGCAGGTACGGCTATGCCTATAACGGCAAAAGGTGGCGTAACTTTCTTCTCCAATATTTACAACAAAATGAAGAGAAGAAGAGTTAAACCTAAACCATAAGTTCGGCCTCCGATTTTAATTGTAACAAAAAATTGATTTTGATTTTTGCGATTCCACATTCAAATCGTTTAAATACTGTAAAGCAGTGATTCCCAAAGTGGGTTCCAATTAAACTTTAAAAGAGTTTTATGAGCTTTAGCTGATTATGTATGAAAAGGGCGGTTAACCTGTGGCCTCAAGATTTTTTAATGCGGCTCGCGTATGGTTGGGAAAAACCAATGCATGACAAACATTGTGAAGAAAATCGAAAAATTAGAAAAAGATTCCAAGTAATGTTTCTTTTTTTAGCCTTTACCAGATTTTCCGTTTAAAAGGAATTATATTTATTTTTATTTTATCTCTATATTTATTTTCCTGATTGGCAGGAAAGCGACGAAGGCGCTAATAAATAGGGTAGGCAATTAACCCGACCTGTTTCCGGAGATGCCAAGGTATCGCTGTTCGCTTGTAATTTAATAGAGATATTACTGAAATTTAGAACTGCTTGCCAAGACCACCAAACAGAAGAAAGTGCCGTAAACTGTCTTTTCCAAGGACACAACAGAATGGCGCAAATGGGTTTTGAACCGAGACCATGTTGATCATAAGCACGGCGCTCTAACCACCCGACCATGCTGCCGACGGTTCTTTTACAACTTTAAATCCCTTGTGGCGTTCCACTGACAAAAAAAGAACCACTTGAGAAACCACTGCGGTAAAGATTTCTCAGGCTTATTTCAATATTACCGCAGCTATTGACCGAACCATTACCTCTTTCAATTTTGGAAGTCTTTAAAAAGACTGTTTTTTTTAGAATTTTTTTGACCAACTTTCGTCTGAAAAAATCGTTGGCAATGACGAATTGCAAGAAAACGTGTTTTATATAGGGTTGGAAAACTTTAAAAGTAACGGCATCTCTGATTGGTATTGAGAAAGAGAGGGCGTAAATGGTTGCGCGCTTACTTGCGCCGCAAGCGAGAAAGCTTTAGTGCATAGCAAATTCCTTCTGGCAATAAATGTCGGCTTAGTTCCCTTATTCTCTTATTGCGCGCGTATTTGTAGTTAACTCAAAAAGCAAAAGGCGAGATCAGTCATTTAAGCTTGACGCGATGCAGGAATGCACACAATTGGAAATACACAGAGTTAATTACAGAAGACACAATTTGCACGTTTTACTGCAAAAAAGAAGGTTTAAGTGATTTTATAAAGGTGGCTTCAAGCGTTGTCAGATGAAAAGATGAATGCCTTGTAGATAAAACATTTCAGCTAAAAGATAAAAGTTAAATATTATTAATATTTAGCTTCACTTAATGTTGTTCATTAATCATTTGAACCCTTTTTTGTTGTCAGAAAGAATTCGCTTATGTACTGAAGCTTTCTCGTTTGCGGTGCAAGTGAGCGCGCAGCCAATCACGCGTTCTTTTTCACTTGGCAACAACTGCAACATACGTAGAGCAAAATTTTTCAGTTGACGCTTGTTTTCACTACCTTTGGTGCTCTAAATACGTCATTATTTTAACAGCCAAAAGCATTTTAGTTCAGTTCAAAACATAATGGATAAATAAATAAAAGCCCGCTAGAACAATGTTTCCCAATCTCTTTGGCAACGGACCTCTATTTTCGAATATTTTTTTCACGGCCCGAACAAATCCAAAACAAGGTGTTTTCTGAAACAAAGGTCTTTACTTTCAATCAGCCTCCGACTTTAAGATTTTTGTCCGGAAAACAAGGTATTTCCTAAAAAAAAAGAGTTTTCACTTTGGACCAATCTCGGATTTCATGGTATGGATTACTTTCCAAGTATATATGTTTGTTAAATTTCGTCATGTTGTCGCGAATCCCTTGTGCAGTCACCTCGGACCCCAGTTTGGGAAGCTCTGCTTACACAATTAAAAAATAATACCTGCTTACACAATTTCCACAATTAAAAGTTTGAGAAACTCTGCTCTGCATTAAACAGCAATTAACATATGCACTGGTAAATGTCATTGTTTTCATTATTATAACAAAATACATCTAAATCAAACAATTTCGTGAAGCGTTATATTCCGCGAAAGACGAAACTTTGTAATCATCTATGTTTTTCCCATTGCGCTCAGTGTGAATGCAGATTTTTATGATGGAAACATCGATTTGCTTCAGTAGATCAAAGCAAACGCAAAGATTTTCTCATGTTCTTGATATTTATATCGATAATGTTTATGATGTAAGAACACGCTTGTTGCTGCAGGTCTGTACACAACGTTCCTCCCCTTGAGTGGGACCCAAGTCTCGCTCAATCATCTCAGCGGTGGGCGAACAGACTCCTGAATTGTGCTCCTGAAAGCGGGCGTCCAACAAATCCCGCTAGCGAATGCCAAGGAGAATGGCCCCATTCTAACGTAAGAATGAATTCATAAAAATTTTGTAATGAAATATGAAAAATTCTGCACTTATTATTAACTTAGTAAAACCTCTAAGCAAGCGAAAGCTCTGTAAAGTTTCTTTCCCGATTGACACAATATTATGATGCAAGTAGGTTTCGAACCGTGACCGTGTTGATCACTTTCGCCATCAATAGAGCGCTTTTAACAACTTGCGCAAGCTGCTTTTAAACGTTTGCACGATGTATCAGTTTTTAAAAATGTCAGTCAGCTTTTAGACGATTGCACGATGTGTCTCTCAGCAAAGACCTCTTTACTGCTTGTCGTGCGCTCGTCTTTTTCCTGGCAAGCACATAGTGAGCTTTTTGATATCACAGACAAACGTGGCAGCTTAAAGGGTAAAGTTTTTTTTTTTCAGTATTTTTTGTTTTATCTTTTGTTTCATATGTGATAAATTTAGGTTTTTAAAGTCAGGTTGTTAAATAGAATATTTCTTCTTACATGTCGGCAGCGTGTGCGAGCAAATACGATCTTCCTATTATGACAAACGCGATCAACGGGGTCTGAGCTTAAATGCCATTTTGTCATTCTGTTGTGTCTTTAGAAAACGATATTTTCCTCTGCTTGGTGGTCTCAGCAAGAAGCTATAATTCCAGCCATATCTTTAAATAAAAAAATTTTAGGGTTAGCAATATCGCAAAATTTGATAAATTAGTTTCAGGTAATTGCTTGACGGTTACCCTAAAGTTTTTAAGTATCCTGCGTTATTCTGCGAATCAGAAGAATAAATAGAAATGCTAATAACAATCATTTGCTTTGATCATTAATTCATTATCTATGGGACATCATTCTTCACATGCAAGGACAAAAATTCTCTTTGTTCAAATCAAAATTGCAAGCGCAAGAAAGTAAAATATCAAAGTAGATATCTTATTTTTCCTCCTAACTTAGCTAAATTCCACAATACAGTTGCTGCGAGTTTTTTAACTTTGAAACAGAGAAACTCTGGAGTGAGGCCAGTACAATCAGGGGAGAACATTGCTTATGACATGTCAAGCAATGGGACCACTGCCCAGAGATCGGTGTTCCGATGGTACTTCGAAATCTTTGATTATCGTCCCGACAATCCAACTGTCGAGCAACCTGAAAAACCTACAGGTGACTTCATAAAGACCTGCGACTAAATGTGGTTGTTCGAAGCTTTTTATACAATTGAAAATTGTTTAAATTGCAAGTGCAATTAGAGTTTATAGCACTTGTTTTACTGTAATAAATTATTTTTCAACAGTTCTTTTCGCTTTCGAAAAACTTGATGGAAGTTTTATAAGTCAAATAATGACAAAAACGAAGCAGAAAAATATTAGCAACAGCTTGTTGTTAATAAAAGTAACTCAGGATATTCCCCACTTTTGTGCTTTAAGGCATGCTATTCACTAGACATAAAAAATTTTTTTTAATTTTTTGAACGACAGTAAAATGAAACCAGGAAACATTTTTTCCCTGTTTTATTATATCTCGCAAGCTTTTCAGAATACGTTTTGCATTCTGATGAGTTGACATGCAATGCAGAATAGAATGCAAGAGTGCGCTTCTTTTCATTAAATGCTTTCAGAATGTTTACAAATAAAACAAAACACTTTTAATGCTGGAATGAAGTAAGAGCATAAAACTTTTGTTTTTTATTGCAGGGCATTTTACCCAAATAATTTGGAAGGACACGGGAAAGCTGGGCTGTGGATTTGCGCAAAGTGAAAATCAAGGAAAAATTAACACCTGGATCGTAGCTCATTATACACCTGGGGGAAACATTCGTTCCCCTATCCAAGCAAGAAACATACAAGAGTATAAAGAACAAGTTCCCCCTTCACGAACAGGTTTGAGGCTCTTCAGGAAAAGTTTCAAATTTACTCTTGTTGCATGTGTTTTTCTGGTTCGATTTATTTTTCTTATTCTTTATTTAGTTGTTCCATATAAATTTGTTTTTCCATTTATGTTCTTGTAGCTTGTAGTTTGTTGTTGCTCATGCATTTGCTGTTATATGAATATTTTTTGTTGAAAGCATATTTCTTGCTACATGTATATTTTAGCTATTTAAGTATTCTATTCAACTATTTTGTTCAGGGAATTTGCTATTTGCATTTTATTAGCAGTTTTTTAATTTAAAAAAGTAGCTAACCCATTAAATTTAAGAAAGAATAAAAAGTTTTTCTGTTTATCAAGATCTCGTAATAGATTAGTTGAAAGAAGAAATATAAGCGCATGTGTCGAAAATCTTGTAAAAGAAAAACAAATTCTTGTAAACGTTTTAATCATCAATTATTTATAAATATTTCCAAAAATTTTTGGTTTCAAAATAGCTCACACTGATAAGATAGAAACAAATTTCTGGTTTCTTTTTTTAAAAGAATTTGGACTGTTTTGAAAGCAAAGTGCAACAAAGAGTTCTTCAAATTGCATTTTTAACTTGTAAAAAGCTTCTACAGTGATTTTATTTTACAAGCTACAATTGGCATATTAAATGCATTTGAAACAAACACACTCAAAAAAAATACCCACATCCCCACGCACGCCCATCCACACCTACCCCCCCTCACACACACACACACATATTGTTAACCAGCAAGAAAGACTTACTTTGGCCACATTTATAACAAAACTCACCATCGCTCGCCACAACACTTACGGGATCATATGATTGAACGAAGCCAGCAGACAAAAACCAAGAAGTCCGGAATTTTTAAGAGAAACCAAGAAATTAAAATTCTTTTCAAATTAACAAATTCTACACTTTACACATTAAAGTTTAACTTGTTTAACTGGTTTGTTTAAATTCTTCCTAAAATAAACCGGACTGTATTTTGTTTAGGATCGTGCCGTACAAGGTGTGACGGAAACAATCAAGCTAGCTGTCTTGGAAACGACAGCTCTTTTACCTGCTCCTGCAAAATGGAGTCGTTTTCCACAGCAGACGGGAGCCAAATTACCAGGTTTGTTTTAATTTTTTAATTTATTGAATTTTCAATAGTTGCGACATTTTGGAAAGGCGGCGACAATAAAGTCCTGCTTTTAATTTTTTATAGATCGACCTAACTTATCGTTGTCTTTATATCTTGCTCCACCATCGCGTAATCCAATGCTTATTAACCTTTTTTGTGGCCACTCAAATATTAAGCGAAAATAAAGAGCAAAGTTTTGGCGACCCAATTTTTTTACAGACTGTAACGCCAGCATAAAAAGTAAACGAAACACAAGGTAATTTAACATAAATGTAACCGAGTGTCCAGGAGTGTTCAGGACTCAAATGCCATCATTTCTCCCTCTCTAAAAAATAGTGATCTCTAAAAAAAACTTTTCGCTTTCCCCCTGCCCCCGGGCCTGGTAAAGCGGTGATTACAAAGGACGTACCGATTTTTTTGGTCAACTTACATTGTACCAAGATTCTCTAATTACTCTGCAATTCCTCCCCCACAGATTTTTTTTCAGGATATTTCAAATTCCTCTTTTAAAAGCTCACTTTGAAAAACAATGGTCTAACCATAATGTTCTACAACAGGGGCGTCCAACCCGTGGCCCGCGGACCACATTTGGCCCGCGTAAAGGTTTTGAGTGGCCCGCGCAGTATTTTTTGAAGTCCTCTGTCCCGTCAATTTTGGAAAAAGTCGAAGACAGATTTGACGTGAAGACCCCTTTTTACTTTTTTTTTTTTAAGTTTTAGAGATCACTATGATTTCGGGAATAAAAAGTGGAAAATCTGCGACTGATTTCAGGCGAGGACCTTTTTTAGAGATCACTATGATTTTGGGGTAAAAAATGGTGTGTTTTGTTTGTTTGGCTCACCAATATTTTCGATAAGTCAAAGTGGCCCTTCGGCTCAAAAAGGTTGGACACCCCTGTTCTACAAGAATGCAGGCGGCTATGACGCAATAATGAAATCAATCAAATTATCGTCGAATCGCAACATAAAGAATTAATTTTACACACCTACTATCGTCGGCGACCCAATCAAATTAAACGGCGATCCGCTTTTGGGTTATCCAGCGGCTGGGAAGCACTGGATAATCGATGCGATTGTCTCTGCGCCTTGATAGTGGACGCCCAATATGACGTCATACGTTATGCTATTCGAAATGTTGATTCGTCGCAATTGTCGTTTCGCGTCTTGCATCGGATCTCGGGCGATAGACACGAGTTCCTCGATTATTCCTTTCTTTAAAGCCCTCTCCTTTCGGGTTAGTTGGACATGGACTTAATCAGTGGACAACGACCTTCCTTGCTCTTAGAAGAACCAGTCATTAGTGTTAACTACATTCCACGTTATCGAGCCAAACACTTCTTTCTATAACATCGAGTAGACAGCCGAACCAATAAATCTCATTTGCTCACTTCATTCAACTTGAGTAATTTGAATTTTATCATTTGTGTGTGAAAGATTATTGATATTCAGTTTCTATTTATTTATTTATTTGATTGCATCATTGTTTGCAGGAGCGAGCCACAATGCATTGGGTCTAGAGGGGGATGTGCTGTCATATGCAGTTTTCCACAAAGCTTGGGATCAGCAAAGTGGACTGGAGAATGTCGAGGTCAAAGGTCATGCCGGTGCACGAACATTGCCACCGCTGACAACCGCATCGGAGCGATCTGTGATTAGTCAGCTCGAGAGCGTCATTTAGCGAAGATAATATATATTATGTTTCAATCGCGTGATGTTGATAATGATCATAATAAAGTTTATGCAAATGTGTTTGTGCAAAACATTAGATCTTTAAGCAATTACAATGAAAAGAAATAAGAATGTACTGTATTTTGAGTTTGCATGTATGTAAGTATGAATGTATGATTGCCCTGGAGACTGTGTTTCTAAAACGAGATAAAACACTTCTCGCAGTTCTGTTCACTTCTCAGACACAACTATTATCTCTTGACTAGAAAAATAATTGCTTTTGTGAACCAAGAAACAACTATTTAATATCAGGAATGTGTTTATTGTCTAGAAATGTAAAAATTACTTCGAGAAAGAAAATTTTTTTCTGATAAAACAAGCAGCACAATTTTAAAAACTATAAATGCCCTAAAAATATCTAAATAGAATTTAAGTACATAGATGTTGAGAAATAAAAAGTTAAAAAAAAGTTTTTGTCGGAAAAAAACGAGTTTAAATAAACATTTCAAGTAATCTCCTATCATTATTATCAACTATAAGCTATAAGCGTATTCATGGGGGGTCAAATTACCTATGAAAGTACTGCTCAAAAGAAAGTTAGGAAATAAAAAGAAATGAACACCTGAAAAAGGGTCTTTGTTTTTTTAGCTGTTTGTAATTGTGTTTTTGGCTTGCAGTCGCCTCCATGACAAATTTCTGCATACACCACTGTAAGAAGTCATTGAGCGAGAATCTTATTGAATTTTTCCGTTCACAAAATAGGTTATTTATAACTAAATCTTACTGAGTCAAGAAGATCTAGACAAGATAGCCAATACAGAAGACAAGAGCCAAAAAAAATTTAATAGATTTGCCGAAGCGATACCGGTAACTTTAGAATTTCATAGTTTTATGATGACGTCATAAATATCCTTTGTTGTGTCCCAATTTTTATTGCGAAGCGATTAGCTGGGGCAGCAGTCCTTGAATGCAAATCGTGAATTAAATATGAAGCGCAAAGATACTCATGGGTATATTTTGCTCAAAACTTTGTTTCAGCTAAAGCTTAAACGTTTTGTAGAATAATGAAAAATGAATAAAACAGTTTTATTGTGTCATTAATTTACAGATGCGTTATCTCAGTTTTCTTCATCAACTTATGACCATATTGGCGGCCCAAACATTATCTGCATTGTAATTGCAGATAATTTTTCTGGAAGTTATTTTTCATTGCTGATAACACTAGATAACAGCAAATTTGCTTCGGAAAGAAATAAGGTCAATTTTGTCTAATGTGGGGTCGCTGAGCACAAATATCAGCTTAAAACTTGCTGATTAACTCAAGATTTCAAGGTATGGCATTATGCCAAAATTTGTTTCATATACACCTGTGAGGAAAATTTTTCGGCCTTTCATATCAATTTTCGATATCGTTGTAGGCTATTGCTTATATTTCGTTTAATGACTTTTATCTTGTGCTGGTGTTAATGTTTGAGTTGAGCTCTTTGTTTTAAATTAATTTTTTGTTACAAATTGTTGTAATGTGCATAGATTTTTCTGTTCTTTCTGCAGATACCTCGTAAATGTCTAAATGAAGTGGTAAACTTTTGTTACATTTGCGATAAAATAACTTTTGCTTCACAAAAGCGCAGCGTAACAGCTCTAGTCAGGAAGGCATACCACTTGTATTTTGGGTGCCAAATTGGTGATCAGGTGAGCAGTTGGGCCCTTCATATATGCTGTAACACTTCTGATAGAAACCTTCAGCAATGGCTAAGCAGGAAAAGGAAATGTATGCCCTTTGCTGTGCCAATGGTTTGTAGAGAGCCCACTGACCGTAACAGCAACTGCTACTTTTGCATGAACCCACCTGTAGGCAAAGACTTATGAAGAAAGAAGAAGCAGAATACTCAATATCCTGACATTCCATCAGCAATTCTTTTAGTACCCCATGGAGAAACACACCTGTACCTGAGGCACCTCAAGAATTTACACTTGATTAAGATGATGAACAAAGTGTAAGTTCTACGATTAGTGATGGATTGTCAATGTCACAAGAATTGTATTTTGCACCATTTATTTCCCATGAACCTCATCTCATAATTCAAAGTGAACTGCATGATTTTATCCGGGATTTGGAGCTATCCAAAATTAAAGCTGAACTTTTGGCCTCTAGACAGCAATGGAATGTTTCGGTAGATAGTGTAAGGATATTCAAATACCGTAATCGACAAGAAGAACTAGAACCATTCTATTTCACGGAAAGTGATTTTGTATATGCAGCAATGTAAATGAATTAACGGCAGCTCTCAACAATAGTTATAATCCATTCGAATGGAGACTATTTATTGACTTGTGGCGTGAGTGATTATTGGCACACAACTAACTTTGACACCTTTTTATTAAGAAGGGGCACAACTTCAAATAAACGTTTCAGCAAATACAAATATAAATAACCTTATTCAAATAATCAGTTTCAAGAATATTCTCAAGTCGAATTTCACTAGTCGCTGATGTGAGTTTCTAATCTAATCTGTTCTGAGGCGACGAATCTGTCTAGCGCGTATATGTAGTCGCAATGATTTTATGTCTCTATTATTGTGACGTCTGCTTCATTTATTGATAAAACCACGTGATCAGGATACGTCCTGAGAGCTGTGTGTTAAGAATAATTACACGAATAGCCTTGATGGCGCGATCAGCTAACGATTAGCTGGGGGAAACAACAGAAAGGCGGTACATAAGCAAAATATAAAGAAATGCGAAATTATCACATGACGGTTGTCATGGCAGTAGATAAACGTTGTGCAGCGAGCGGGAGGGCGCTGCAAGCCGAATCTGCAGCGAGCGAAATACAACGTGGGAAAATGCATTTGCGGAAAACTTTGCAATAACGAATAAAAGCATGAATAAAACACGGTTTGCGGTGATGAATTTGCTACAGACTCATCTAAGAGCAGTCTTAAGGCCGTTTTGCTGCATAATGAAAATACCTTACCATCAATTCCAGTAGGTTATGCAGTCCATATGAAAGAGTCATATAACAACATAAAGCAGCACAAATGGGGTCTCGCTCCTTCACCGAATTGCGAGTGTGGCGCCTCTGAGCAAACCGCAGACCATGTACTAACAGCGTGCCCTATACATCGGGCACCACATGGAGCACGAGGTCTGACGGTTTTGGATGATGAAACTCGATGCTGGCTTAATAAGACCACTGCCAGCATCTGATTTAGGCAGTGCAGCAGTCTGGGGTAGTAAAAGGATAAACCCTCGGCTTCAGTCCTGTTTGTGTCTGACCTGTAGTGGATACCTTTCAAACGACGACGACGATAAATCAGCTTTAAGTTGTAGAAACTATGACCAACATCAATGGCAGCTGTGTGTTGACTTGAAGGTAGTAGCTCTCGTGATGGGTCTGCAACTAGGTTATACAAAATACGATTGTTTTCTTTGTGAATGAAATAGTCGAGCAAAAGATATCCACTACATCAAGAAAGACTGGCTTCTCCGCCAATCATTGATTCCTGGGGAAAAAACGTCCAAATTCAACATTTTTTAAATCCAATAAAATTTTGTTGCCACCATCGCACATAAAATTGGGACTAATGAAAAACTTTGTCAGGCCATGGACAAAACTGAAGCTGGTTTCAAGTACCTGGCTGCAAAGTTTTCTAGATTGAGTGAAGCTAAAATAAAGAAAGGCGTGTTCATAGGTCCCCAGAGAGGGTATGTAGTGTCTGCTGGCTATCTTAACGGATGTTAAACCTTACATAGTCCAACAGACCTGTGCACGCGTTCTCTTACAAACGTGTATTCTTCTAAACTAAAAACAATTACATAACAATATGTACAATGTTGCCAATTTACATTAATAATTGTTCACAAACACTACATCCCCTCCTTTCTTGCTTTAAAACATTACTCAATTATCAAAACGTTTCGGTTGTTTAAGAATTTCTCGAGGACGCAAACATTTCGCATTAACATCGTTTTCTACGTTATTTTCACAATCGCTATTTATATGATCAGGTGTGGAATCAGAATCGTGCGTCTCCCCACCGTCATTTTGAGAATAATCACATACATTTGTACAAGGATTAAATCTTTTTTCATGCGTTACGTTTCGCTTGAGACACACATCATCATTTTGAACTGTTACACAATTTCCTTTTCGTTCAGTTATAATAAACGGATCTTTACGATACACAGTCGACATTTTGTTACTTTCATTTTGTTTCAACAGAACTTTATCTCCTACTTTCAAATCATTATTAACAGTATTACGTTTTACATCAATATACATTTTCCCTTCATTTCATTATTTTTGCACATCAAAGTTATAATCACAATACATTTCTAACTAAGACAATTTTGACGCAACTTTCGATTAAACAGTTCTGGCGCAATCGATTTGCTTACTAGTTGACAACCATAACATTCTTTACAAAATCGTTCGCTACCTTTATCAATACCAGGCCACCATACTTCGCAATCTCTTTTTCATCATTACGATTCCGGGATGATCTCCGTGAGCTAATTTAAGCACATGTTCGCGTAACTCGCTAGGGATTACTATTCTCGTTCTTAGTAATACAATAAAACCAATCGTCGTCAACTCACTTTGAACAGGTAAATACGATTTACAATCAAGTTTTAGCCAATCATTCGGCAATATACAATTTCTTAAGTTTCTTAACTCTTTATCTGCATTACTCGTTTTTTCAATTTTACGTGTGCTTAAAGCAATAGGCGTAGCATATTTCGCAATCAAATTTACGTATTCATCAATACTATCACCATTTTGTGCATTTTTGATCACATTTTCATTAAACAATCGTGACAAAGAATCACCAATGTTTTTACTTCCCGCAATATGAATTACTTTATATCGATAAGGTTGCAATCTTAACATCCATCGTTCTATTCGTGCACTAGGTTTCGACCTTGGAGGAAATATAAATTCTAACGCTTTATGATCAGTTAATAAATCAAAATTAGCACCGTATAAATACACATGAAAACGTTCACATGACCACACTAACGCAAGAGCTTCTTTTTCGGTTTGAGAGTATTTTCTCTCTATTTGCGATGATGTACGACTCGCGTACGCTATAATACGATTTTGACCATTTTGCTTTTGCACTAGCACCGCTGCTAGACCGTACGGACTTGCGTCTGCACTTACTTGGGTATGACATGTTTTGTCAAAATAACTTAAAACAGGTGCGTCACACAATTTTTGTTTCAATGTTTGAAATGATTCTTCTTCTGATTCACCCCATGTAAACATAGTACTTTTTCATGTTAATTTTCGATTGAAGCGAGCGGTTAAAATTGAAGCGAGCGCAAAAAAATCAATAAAACAAACAAAGAATGGTTTTTTCCACGCTCGTAGTGAAAACGGGCCTTTAAACACGTGGCGCTCAAATGGTACATTTATGCTAGGTTGAAAATATTGTGTTAAAGCTTTTTCAGCATCATCATACTTAGACAGATCTCCTTTTAATGTAAAATAAATATCCTGAAGCTGCATACCACCGCAATGAAGAAGCATACTACATTTTTGTTTTTGATCACTTATTTTTCTTGCATTTGGATAAATTTCGAATGCTCTTTTCCACTTAATCCATCTGCTTTCTACACCATTACTAACGCAGTCAAACGTACTCGGATCAAACTTATATTGCTCCATCTTTTTTTCTAAATCTTTTCCTCGTCGCCAATGTAGTGTCTGCTGGCTATCTTAACGGATTAAACCTTACATAGTCCAACAGACCTGTGCACGCGTTCTCTTACAAACGTATATTCTTCTAAACTAAAAACAATTACGTAACAATATGTACAATGTTGCCAATTTACATTAATAATTGTTTACAAACACTACAGGGTAGCTTCTCCAAGGCAGAGAATTTGATCAAACACTAATTGACAAAGAGAAAATGACATGGGAAGCATTTAAGTTGGTGGTCACAAAATTTCTAGGGAACAAAAGACCAGACAACTACACGGAATTGGTGTCCAACCTCATAAAAGCATGCACTTGTATGGGGTGCAGTATGTCACTTAAGATACATTTTTTGGACTCTCATCTGGATTTTTTTCCACCGAACTGTGGAGTAGTGAGTGATGAGCATGGTGAACAATTTCACCAACAAATATTTGCAATGGAAAAGAGATACCAGGAAAAATGGAGCCAATCAATGCTTGCAGATTTTTGCTGGATGATAACTATAGTGATACCTCTCTTATTGCATACAAGCGACAAGTAAAAAGGCAAAGTAAAGAAATGAATTAACATTTTATTTTTAAAAAATGGCAATCACTGGTATGTGTTCTGTGTTCATTGTTCTAAATCCATGCAATGATGATATTGATTATGGCAAAACGTTACTGTAGTAGTCAGTAAAGTGCACCATAGCTACCACATATACATCCACATGTAAAAATACAACCTTTGTATCTTTTAAACCTGAGCCAATCAGCAACTTTAACTTAAATTTTTAAATTCAGTGTTTGAAAGTATGCAAGAATCACCAGTTTTCATTTTCGAAGCAAACAACTTTTGAAAAACAGTTGACCAGTGTAATTCTTGACCAGTCTAATCTTTCTGCGATGTCAAACTGGCGGCCCATGGGCTATGTCTATTTTTTAGCTACGCTCTATTTTTGACTCTCGTCTTTAAAATTTTATTGCCATATTAAACCTGCACCTACATTTTAGGGACGAAACTTAAGAAATCCGAGACAGATCTAAAGTGAAGACCTATTTCTTTATTCGAAAAATTGTTTGGCCCGCGAAAAAATGAGCAAATATGGTTCACAACACAGGATGAGTTTGACGCGCCTAATCAACAACATTTGTATTTATAACATTTCGCTGCGTAATAATCAAGGTTATGAAATTAGTTTTGTCACGTAACAGTTAGAGGAAATGTGGGACCAATAGACATTTACTGTAATTCTTTTATTTTTGAAAAATAACTCTTAAATGTTATTTAAGCAGCCAAAATCTAGTTTATTCTAGCAAAATAAAGCAAGCATGTCCTAGAAAAGAAAAAAGTTGTTTTACTGAGGTTAGAGTAAATTGTTCTATGCTTAAAACGGAGCAATTATAACCTATTGATATTATGTTTTATGATAATTTTTGTATGATGTTATAGTTAAACAGTTTTAAAAAAATGTCTGTAGTGGTCTTAGGAGATAAATGGATCATGATTTAAAGGTCCCGTTTTCTTATATTGTTTTTATTTTTGTAGCAAAATATCTACTTTTACAAAATATAAAAGTAAAAATCAAAAATATTGTGGTTATGATTTAAATTTTGCTATCAAAATAGTTTAAATCTCATTTACTGTTCGTCCTTCTAATTTTATAAACTTTTAAATTTGGGGGAATTCCTAAAGCCGAAAATCTTTTTTGCATTTCTTAACGCTTAAGAGCGGACAGCAGTAAAAAAGCAATAAAACAAACAAAGAATACTCCCGCCAACGCTCATAGTGGAAACGATCTCTAACAGCGAACAGTAAACGAGACGTAAAAGTTTTGTCTGACTAAATTATTATTAAAAAATTTTATATCATTTCTTTTTGATCACGTGGTCTGTGTTTTAAAAACTCCGTGACCGATTGCACATAGGCCAACTGCACACTTTTTAATGTCTTCAAACTTTCTGAAAATTTATACACGTACGATATTTGTTAATAAAGTAAATAGTTTTACTGATTTAACTTATTAGCATGCCACTTTGCTTCATTAGAATTCAATTTAAAGCGTCATAAACTATGACCCATAGGTTCTACCCACGTGATCCATTGGTCCCTTGAATGGATCGATTTTTAGGAATTTTTTTTTAATTATTTGTTATTTATCTGATTAATTGCAAAATACTGGGTGTTTTACGGTAAATATAATTGTAGATTTTCATTAGAAAATTGTTGTTTTTCGGCCTCAAACGTGTGCGTCAGCAAACAAATTGTTGTTTTTGATTCATTGCTTTCACATTCAGTGATGGCTTTAGTACGGAGCGAGCGGAGCGGACACACCAAACTGCACCTAAAAACTGTCTAAAAATTCCCCCCTAAGCAAAATATTGGTCAATTTTTTCATAGTAGCACCATGACGGTGACTCTCCCTAAAGTGATGACTTTTGTTTTAGAGATCACTTTATTTTGAGAGCAAAAAATTAGGAAAACAAAAAGTGTCCCCCTATTTATTGTACCGGGCCCCTTTTTTGTAAGGACATCACTGCTCATATTCCTCCTACGATGACAGAAGACAGAAACGATATTAAAATCTGTTTTGACATGTTGATTTTAATCGTTATACGTTAGAAAAGGTCATCTAGCAGCTACGTCACGGGTGACCTTTCTCTAAATGTACAAAATTCTTGCAAACATGGTTCAAAAGTATAATAACTTCTAGTCTTTTTTAATTGTTGTTAAGATACTTACTTAGGATCAGCGAGCTGTGGTTCCTGATCAGTTCTGCCGATGGATTAATTTTTATATGGTAATGGCAGATTAATCTTTTGTAAATTTTCAAAACTGTTGTTTTTTTATGAAACGTTTTTTCAAATAATTTTTATATTTAAAAATAAATGATTTAAAGCTTTAAAAAAACTTGATTTTATTTTATTATTTATATTTTATTTCATTTCTATATTTATCTTCTTGACTCGCAGGAAAGCGACAGAGGCACTATACGATGGGCAACCAATTACCCAGACCTGCTTCAGGAGATGATATATTGCTGTCCGTTTGAAATGCAAATAAACATTCAATGTTTTTGATTTCTTTTCTAACAATTTTTTAAGCGTAAAAAATATCTTACTTACTTTAAAAGGATGAAGGTATTTGCAAAATATTTAAGAAGGTGGAAAAAGGTTTCTACAAGTGGAGCAGTTGCCTAGTGCTCAGGCCCTCACTATCACTGCCGAAATAGGTAAATACGAGTATTTCTTACAAAACTTGAATAGAACTTCAAATGCTATACGCTTTGGTCTCTAGAAGACATTTATTGAGCTGATTTTTTTCGTAGATTGTTTTTTTACATTGATTTGAGCCAAAGATGCTTTTGGTTTGTGTTTTGTCGGAACCGCAGGAAAAGAAAATATGTTACTTTTATTATTTTTAAAATCTGGACAAGCGCCTTCTTCACCTCTTTTGCTCAATCCATTGTTGACGGCTTCCATTTGGCTGCTACCGTCTGGCAGAGAAAATGAGTAAAGTAGCTGTGATGTAAAGTTCTTCATCCAACACAGGAAGGGTACATGTAAATCAAAATTTCCGAAGAGCAATTTTTCTATGCACATGATCACTGCGGTCTGCGGCTTCTTGCTTTTTTGAAAAGTGTCCAGCAAACAAATAAGACCTGGATCGCTTGATAAAATGTCTCCTTTTTATTTTTGATTACTATCAATTTACAAAATAGCAATTCGAAGAAAACATTACATAATTAATTCTAACGCCTTGCATGTTTCTAGATCTGTACTACTCTAAGAAATCACTTTTCATGCAGTATACGAAAGGTGAGCCCAGGTATGAATTATGAACCTGATAAGTTACATACATAATCCTACTCTGAACTATTAAAAAAAAATTCTCTCTTCCCCGAATCGATTATGAAATCTCATTTTATTTTCTTAATAGCCTCGACTATTTTAAGTTTGCTCCCTGGCTTCGAGATACTGATCTTTTACCAGAAAAACTCGCCAAATTGCCAGCGGCCAAATGTCAGCCAAAAAAAGTTATATATAATCTTCGAACATGTTAAAGTCTTTTATCAGAAATCTATTACCCTTCTTCCAGTTAAGTTACATTGACGATTCTACGGTATTTGAATAAGAAACTGATGATGACCTTTATAGGTCGAAATCGATTTTTCATAATGATACAGTTGGTTTTAAAATTTTAACTTTTATTTGCTATAACAAATTAAAAATTGACCGATTTTATTAATATAATCTTCGCATAGAATATTTAGGCCAATCAAATGTCATACGGGTGTCGAAAGAAAACTTGGTTAAGGAAGAAATCTGTTTTGACTGTTAGTGATGAGTGAAAAAAAGAAAACTTATAAAATAAATCGAGTCAAATTGTAACAGTAAGACCAATAGATTTGAGTTTTTATCTTTAAATATTTTTATTGCTTGATTAAAGATAAAGATTTAAGCCATTTCGCTACATTGTTGATCTTAAAAATGAGCACAACTTAATTCAAGATTTTGTATAAACAAATGAATGAAAGACTTAAGTGAATTTTTTTTTACTACCTTGATAAATTTCTTAATGTTTAAACAAAATGGATTCGTCTACTAGCTTCAAGCGACTCCGGTCCGCAGCTCATTGAGCACGTGACCCACATGTTCACGCATCATAAAAATTCACTCAGGATTACCGGTAAAAAGTTAATGTTAAGGAAGTGACTTTGATGACATATGTTGGGAATGTTGGTCATTTATAATTTTAAAGTTGATTCTCATCCTTTTTACACCATTTTTCAGATTTACCTCGAGTTACGTCATGTTTTATGTCATTTTGTATATCTGCTTGGTAAATTTTACTCTTTTCACCAAAGTAAGTAATGCTTGCAAGTATCTTTGTACACGTCATAAATGTAACTCCCAAACACGTTAAGTTTTCTTTATGGTGCTGCCAATTAAAAAACAATCTCAAAAATTGTGCTCTTCCGAAGTTTTTTGGTAGCAACGACTCTTGCAAGAAATGCAACAACCTGAAAGCGCTTTTGGGTGATCCCTCCTATGGAACGCTTCTGCGTCTGACTTCGATACTTCAATATGATCGTTAATGTTGTTCCGAAACAATATCAAATAATTAAGATTTAAAAAATAAGCTATATTTTTGTTTCCATTTACGTAAGTGGTTGCGCACATAGAAAAAGTGAACAAGGGAGAATTTAAAATTACTTTTTTTCGATTCAAATTACTTTCAATCAAGAAATTTTTAATTTAAATTAGATCAAAATCTTTATTCATACTCTTCTGGTAAAATCTGAGTTAAATTGCTGTTAATTCTTTATTAAAAAGTAAAAACAATAATAAAAACTCAACGTTTCGGTGTACTATGATTTAGTAAACCTTCATCAGGAGATTAAGCAAAACACAAATATCATCCGCAATAAAACCACAGTGGTGCAAAAAAAGAAAAAATATTAAAAGTACATTTGTAATCTAAAACGACATCTAACAGATTTAAAATTTTAAATTATAATAAGCAGTTGGATAAAATCAATTGGTTTTATCATTAAAAGCATCATTATTAAAATGAATAAAAAAGGACTCCAAAAACCTTCTTCTTATATAATCTGTTTCTTTTGCCAAAATTTTTGAATTATTCCAATCCATATGATGATTTTTTGAATACACATGTTTCACCAGAGCAGATTTGTTGTTTATATCATTATTTTCTAATCGTGCTAAATTTTTTATTGGATTCACATCACGCATGCGTTCTTTACATCTTGTACGAAATGCCCTACCAGTTCCACCAATATAAATGCCAACACAATGTAAACACGGAATTTCATAAATTACTCCTGGCTGTTGCTTTGGTTCAATTGAATCTTTTAAGTTGGGTAAAATTTTCTTGATTGTTTGAAAAGGTTTTGTGTATACTCTAATATTTTGTTTTTTAATTATACGACTTAAAATTTCAGTTATATCTTGAAAATAAGGTAGAGTTACTGTTCCTTTGTAGTTTTTGCTTTTTTCATGTTTCTCAATTTTGTTGAATTTAAATCGATTAAATGTTTTCTTTATAAGCCAATTTGGGTAGTTGTTGTCTTCCAACGTACGTCGTAGCATTTCTTTTTCTTCTTTAAAATCTTTCGAATCTGTAATTAATTTAGCTGATCTGTTTAATAAACTAATAATAACACCTTGTTTTTGTTGCTGTGAATGACAAGATTCATAATTTAAATAACGGTTAGTGTTGGTTTCTTTTCTATATATTTTGTTTTTCTTCTTCATGACCAGTATATCTAAAAATGGTAATGTGTCTTCTTTCTCATATTCAATGGTAAATTTGATGCTTACTTCAATGCTATTTACATGTATATGAGCGAAAAATTTTTTTACGATATCTGATTTTATTATGACAAATGTATCATCTACAAATCTCGATCATAATTTTGGACTGGAGAAAAAAGAATTTATTGCTTTTATCTCAATGTGCTCCATAACCAAATTTGCAATAGTAACAAAAATAGGGAAGCCCATTGGAACACCAAATATTTGTTGATAAAATTTTCCTTGAAATATAAGATACGTATTGTTTAAACAGAAGTTTAAAGCAATTTCAATGTCATTAATTGTCATTTCAGTACGTTCACTAAGTGTAACATCGTTTATTAATTGTTCATATGCAACATCTTTTGCAAGATTAACAGGAATTTTGGTAAACAATGACACTACATCGAAAGAAACTATACACTCATTACTTTCAACATTATACAACATTCAACATTATATTTATACAACATAATAAAATCAGATATCGTAAAAAAATTTTTCGCTCATATACATGTAAATAGCATTGAAGTAAGCATCAAATTTACCATTGAATATGAGAAAGAAGACACATTACCATTTTTAGATATACTGGTCATGAAGAAGAAAAACAAAATATATAGAAAAGAAACCAACACTAACCGTTATTTAAATTATGAATCTTGTCATTCACAGCAACAAAAACAAGGTGTTATTATTAGTTTATTAAACAGATCAGCTAAATTAATTACAGATTCGAAAGATTTTAAAGAAGAAAAAGAAATGCTACGACGTACGTTGGAAGACAACAACTACCCAAATTGGCTTATAAAGAAAACATTTAATCGATTTAAATTCAACAAAATTGAGAAACATGAAAAAAGCAAAAACTACAAAGGAACAGTAACTCTACCTTATTTTCAAGATATAACTGAAATTTTAAGTCGTATAATTAAAAAACAAAATATTAGAGTATACACAAAACCTTTTCAAACAATCAAGCAAATTTTACCCAATTTAAAAGATTCAATTGAACCAAAGCAAAAGCCAGGAGTAATTTATGAAATTCCGTGTTTACATTGTGTTGGCATTTATATTGGTGGAACTGGTAGGGCATTTCGTACAAGATGTAAAGAACGCATGCGTGATGTGAATCCAATAAAAAATTTAGCACGATTAGAAAATAATGATATAAACAACAAATCTGCTCTGGTGAAACATGTGTATTCGAAAAATCATCATATGGATTGGAACAATTCAAAAATTTTGGCAAAAGAAACAGATTATATAAGAAGAAGGTTTTTGGAGTCCTTTTTTATTCATTTTAATAATGATGCTTTTAATGATAAAACCAATTGATTTTATCCAACTGCTTATTATAATTTAAAATTTTAAATCTGTTAGATGTCGTTTTAGATTACAAATGTACTTTTAATATTTTTTCTTTTTTTGCACCACTGTGGTTTTATTGCGGATGATATTTGTGTTTTGCTTAATCTCCTGATGAAGGTTTACTAAATCATAGTACACCAAAACGTTGAGTTTTTATTATTGTTTTTACTTTTTAATAAAGAATTAACAGCAATTTAACTCAGATTTTACCAGAAGAGCATGAATAAAGATTTTAATAATATACCTGCTATCAAGAAAAGCGAAATTTAAATTAGATCAGTTAAGTTTTTGATCTTGCCTCATTTTTTGCGTACATATTCAGCAAAAAAGTTAAAATTGAACAAAGCAAAAAGTTCTTCCCACACTTAGGAAAACTTTAGTAAAACTTTTCCTTTCCCATCTTTTTGAAACTAATTTTGCTCAATCAAGTACTTGCTTTGAATTACTCACAAACGTAATAATGTAATATTGTATTCACCTCAGCCGGTTTAGGTTTGCTATGGATCTAGGTACTCCTGTGACCTCGTAAATTCGATTTTCAATACAAAACCAGCATTTTTCAGACTGCATTTTGCATATTTAAGTTTATCACATTTCATTCGTAATAATTTTAAGTCATGGTGATATAGTTTTTTTTCCGTCTTAAAGTAATTTAAAGTTTTATTATGACTTAGAAATCGCTTGGGCAAGGTAATCGCTTTTGCACTGTGTGGTTTAAATATTTGCGGTTCGCTTACGATTACTCGAACGTATGTTTCCTTTTTTTTCTTTCGCCGGATAGTAATTACGTAATGCGCCTTTTTCATCTTATTTGTCTGGCACACTTGAGGTATATGTAGAAGATTCCAGAGACAGTAAATTCCCGCATTGTATAGCGTGTGCGAGTAGATTGGTCGTCATGTAACATTTGTCTATACATACGCTCGATCGCATTGATAGAGATGATTTGAGAGAGAGTAAAGTAATCTGGTTGAGCGCAGAGCGTGGGCGAAGGACTCTTTGATTGTATTGCGTTGATAAGTGTTGAAATTGTTTGCGCCAGTGCATTGGAGATTAATTCTACGGAGATAGAATTGTTTTGTGTCAGACGAAATTAAGTTTTGGCACTGGTATCGCTTTGCAGCGGCAGAGCGTGGAAAGGGATTTTCGTCGATTGTGAGCTGTGAATTTTGTAATACGAGCGTACATTCGTTTTAGTAAGAGAGAGTGGTCTCTGTTTGTTTGTGGAAAAGAGTCTTCAACAAATTAATCCAAATTTGGTTCAAGTCAACTGTATACATGTAAAAGCTTCAGGCTCATAGCAAACTAGTCTTGAGCCGAAATAAAATAAAAATCGACACAGCTTTGTTTCAGCGGTCACCTTGCCCTACTGGTTCTATAGGATTCCAAAATAAAGTCTGTGACAAAGTTCAATGAATAATTTAACAAACATTAGTTAGTTTAGTGTTTTGAATGTTTTTATCTCAATAATCAACACTTGTTTCAAAACAACATGATGTTAATCTTAATGCTATGTTAAGTGGTAACTGACTTTTAAATCTTATTACGATTAAGTTTTTTTTAAAGAAGTTTAATGATACAAAGCCTATTCCAAAACATGCTGAGATTGCATACCGGTCCCAGATTGCATACCGGTCCCAGATTGCAAATCCAAGAGCACCCTATAAGCACGGGCCCGGTGAGGACACGTGATGAGTATTGGGGGCAGACTTACAAACACCATCCGAAACGCAAGCCACAAAATAGAAATGAGCGGCTGAGATTTTTAGATGGACATGTGGCCGTGTAGAAGATTATTCATGCGATCGATTGTTTGGTTTGGAATTCAAAGCAAAACATGATTTTGTTGTTTTTACCACAATTAATTCACAGAATTTATATCTTTGTCACAGACTTTGTTTGGGAATCCTAAAGGACCAGTTGAGCTAGGTAACCCAAATACCTGCGCTGAAACAAAGCTGTGTCTAAATTTTATTTTATTCCGGCTCAAGAAGTAGTCTTGCTATGAGCCTGAAGCTTTTGTACAGTTGGTTTAAACGAAAGCTCGGATTGGATTTGTTAAAGACTCTTCTTTGCAGACAAACAGAGACCACTGTCTCTAATAAGAACGAATGTATTACAAAAACTCACGACCGACGAAATTCTATTCCACGTTTTGCCAAACTGCAAAGCAAACTTAACGCTATAACTTGATTCAATCAACGCAACTAATTCTACCTCTGTAGAACACAACTCCCAACCACTGGCGCAAAATAAATTCAACAATCGTCAACCGATACAAAATCTAATGGGCTACTTCCTGTGCCCAAACAAAATCACTTTCTCTCGAGCCGTCTCTCGAGTCGTATCAAATTACCTAAATTGTCTATATTGTCTTGCGCAATAGAAAGCGCATTGGACATAATACACAATACAAGAGCAGCGCTCGAAGAGACGCGATTATTATCTTATAATAAAACTACGAATTACTTTTAACGGGAATAAACTACATCGTTATAATTAAAATTATTAGTAATGAAGTGTGACAATTTTTTCACGTGAATTCTCCATTTCTACCGAAGCCATTATCACACCATCTGTTTATCATCACATTATCTGTTTCTCTTATGTTTATCCTTTCGACGATTATCTTTAGTTGCTCAAGAAATATTTAGACCCCGCAAACATCTTCTCAACCTTTTTTTTTTTAAATGAAATTTTTGTCTCGTTGAGCTGTTGTTGATATCGTTAAACAATGGAAAGGGCGGTCATACATTTGAGCACATTCATATTCGCAATATCTTTTGAGCGATTACACAACAAAGGAATATTTTTAAGGCGAAACTCTTCAGAGCAATCAGAGAGTTTTTTAACCAACATGTAAATTTTCAAAATAGTCACTTAATTGTTACACTCCTGGGGGTGCAATTTTTTATTAAATATAATATAATATGTTATAATTTATATTAAATATATTATAATATATTATATTAAAGATAGGCGTGATAATATGGTATTAAAGATAGGCTTTATTAAGTTTATTTTGGTGGTGTAGTTTTTACATGTGTCATTCTGAAGGTGTAGTTTTTACATGATCCATATCTTCTCTAAAATGAGGGTCACGCAAATGTAAATTGCTCTAGAACTGGACACCCTTAGTAAGTGACGTCAATTGCCTTCTTTAATTTTTCAGAAAACCTTTTTTAGCTTTAAGTCATTTAATTTAACCGACAGTGTCTAAAAACCACAATTTGTAAACAGTAGGTGAAAATTTTCTGTAAAGGTTTAGCACTTTTTCTGATTAAAACTAACTACAATTAAACAATTGTTTTTCCAACAATGTTACTACCATTTTGAGAATGCATAAAAAAATTTCTACTTCTTAAAACCTTTCTTTGAAAAATCTTTAAATCTTCTAAAAACCTATACTTTGTAAAGTGCTTCAATTACTCCTTATCCTGACTTTATGGTATTTACAGAAAGTCGAGGTCATTGCTTGAAAATTATGCAAGGTTGAACGTCATTGACGTTGCCCTACAAGTTAGAAAAGAAAAGTTAATAGGATGATGATGATCAAATCGAAACCATGAACATAACGTTAAAAATTCTATTAAATGTACCTTAGAGTTTGTCGTTTTAATGTATTGTTTCCGCTTTCAAGATAAATGGTCAAGATAGCGACAATCTCAACAACGGCCAGGAGCACCCCCAGAAAGTGGACTGGAACGTCTCAGAGGAAGTTATCTTCCTTTCTAATCAAGTAAGAATTTACATGGTTTTTGATCAGTTTTGGTGTGACGCAATAGTGACGTCATAAATAGACTCAACAAAACGATGATAAGTTAATCTTATCGATCGAAGACGTGATCCGAATTGCATCAAACAATCAAGCCGATGTACAAACAGGGAGACAGAGGCAGTCAATTCTTGCCTCGTGGTCCAGTCCCAGCTGCTGCAGGTGGGTCGCACTCATCCCAAAATGTAGTTTGGGACTCAACGAATGAAACTTACTTTTAGAAGCGAAACAAACACTCAGGTGCGACTTCGTGTGGTAGAAGGAAGACTTTGGGTTCAAGTGAGAGGATGCTCCACTGACTATTGCGAAGGTGACGTCATAGTCGTTGACGCAATGCTGGTTTTGTTGTAAAACTGATTTATTGTTAGGTTGTGTCAATTTTTCGCCCATCTGCTCACAGATTCGCTCTGCTTGCGCCCCCACCTCTTCGTACAATGGGTGAGTACCCCTCAATTATGAATTCAAATCTTGATGAAACATTATTAAACTTTAAACTATTTGGACCTAAACACAATAACGGTTGTATTCTCATAAAAAATGTTTACATTAAATGCAGTAGTAACTTACACTGATTAAAATGTTTAGTTTTATGACGCTATACTGCCCAGTGATTTGCAGAGTCTGCCGACCGACATCGACACGAGGTAAGAATAAACCAGGAGATTTGCTGCATGAACAGAATGATGTTTTCCCATTGTTGGGCTCAATTGGTTTTTCACTAAGTAAAAGATTGCAGATTTTACAATTTTTATATTCACTAGTTTTTAAAAAAGCTATGTATGGAATTCTTGGGGTTTTTACCAATAACAGCTAGATATTTTTTTAGAAGGCAGCGTGGTCTAGTGATTAGAGCGCTGTGATTGTGATTGATATGATCTCGGTTTAAAACTCACTCGCACCATTCTGTAATGTCTTTGGGAAAGACATTTACAGCACTTTTTCCTGCTTGATGGTCTTGACAAGCAGTTCTAAATTTCTGTTCCATTTCTGTAAAACTAATAAAGCGAAACAAAAGATTTTAACCAAACAGCAATATTGTGGCATTTCCGGAAGCAGGCTGGGGATAATTGCTTGCCCTGTGTAGGCCTATTAGCGCCACTGTCGCTTTCCTGCAAGTTAGTAGGATAAATATAGAGATGAAATAAACATAATGAAATACGAATATTACTCCTGGCCCGCTAACAAGGGAGGAGGTGTTTAGTTACATTGACGTATAGTTATTTTTTAATCTACTAACCTTTTAACTTCTTAACCTTCTAACAAAAATGTTTATCAAAAGTGTTTCTCCACTAAAGAAAAACTTTTTAACCTACTAAAACCTAGTAACAAAAACGTTGATCTACCATGCGGCGTTTTATCTATTTCCTTTTTATTCTTTTATGTTTATGACTTAAAACGGCCCCCATGTACCCTTTCCTTATAAGGACACAAAAAGAGCTCTATAAACGCGCGTCCAGGGTTAGATCTCTTCATTGTAGGTACCGTCATCTGTACTGGTTTGTTTCAGAAATACTTTTTGAATTTCTTGACTTGATTCGCGTTTACTTTCGGATTGCGGGCTCTTTTCCGTACATTCAATACGGGTTCTTCCGTCCATCTCAACAACCACAATTACCATGGCTCCCAATAAAGCTGCTTTCAATTCCAGGAGAAGTATCGGAATTCTATCTCAGCCGAAGGTGAGCAGTTCGCTTCCCTGCCTCCTCTGTCATCACATAAATTCTTTCAATCGGTTTTATAGCAGATCTGTGATCTTTCTTGTTAGAAATGATTATTTGATGACTGAAAATGAAATAGGAAGGAAAAACAAGGAAGATTAAACGAAACTTTTCAAAAAGCTTTAGCATTAGAAAGATTTCTCTTTGTAAAACATTTTTCAAAAAAACTATTCAAGAAACATGAGTTTACCTAAAAAAAAACGATTTTCAAAGTAATTTTGTTAAACAAACCTTCATCAAACTAAGCATTTTCATCAACACCTTTTTAAACCAATTCAATTTCTCTAAAATTGGTTTAAGTATCATCTAATGAGATGTTGTTGTTGGCAGACGCTTTGGGACTTATACAACGTTGGTATATTTTTGTCGACTCCGACAAGGAAGCAATCCTGTTGTGTGGAGGATACAGAACAGCCCATGCAAATCCGTTACACTTTGCAATTACTTCTACTTTTGTTGACTTTCGAATTTCATCATTATTCTCACACAGGTTGGAGCCTTACTGCACTTTATTACGCTTCAAACTCGCCGTCAACCGGGAGAGAAATAAGCATTTCACAAAGTCGCCACTCCTCGGGAGGATCGAGGGTCTACACCGGCAGGGTCCAATGCTGCGGTCATAGCAATGGCACGTGGAGATTTTATTCGCCTGGTTAGTTACAGTTGGTGGTGTGTTTTCAATTTTTCTAAACTTCTGCAAAAATTTTATTGCTCATCATGGTGTAAGTTTAGAAGAAACAGCTAAGAAGGGGTGGCCAACCTAGAGCTAGCGGGCGCCACAGAGCAATTCTTTGAATGGCAATGCGCTTATTTCAATGTTTCGGCTGATATATTTTAAATTTTAGGAAGACAGAGAGACAATTTTTGCGAAGCAAAAAGATAAAAATAATTTTCTATTTGCTCCTTTTTTAAAAATAATTATATTATGATTATTATCTAAATACAATTTTTTATTTCAAATAAACATATCGAATATTCTTATTTTATTTTATCTCTATATTTATGCTCCTGACTTGCAGGAAAACGACGGAGGCGCTAATACGTAGGGTAACCAATTACCCCGACCTGCTTCCGGAGATACCAAGATATTGCTGTCCGCTAGTAATTAAGTAGAGATATTACTGTAATTTAGAACTGCTTGCCAGGACCACCAAGCAGGGGAAAGTGCCATAAAGCGTCTTTTCCAAGGACACAACAGAATGGCGCGAGTGGGTTTTGAATCGAGGCCGTGTTGCTCACGAGCCCGGCGCTTTAACCACTCGACCACGCTGCCGAATAGCTTTTTTTAAAGTTCTCCGAGCCCCATATTCTTAAATTGTGTCTGTTTAGTAATCCAGAAACGTGGAACGTTGACTTGTCACTGACGCAAACACGTTTCAAAAACCCTGGGTATGAATTTAACCTGTCCAGCATCGTCACTGCAAATTGTTTTCGTTGCGGCTTATCTTCTGGCTTAAGGGTTTTGCAGTAACTGCACTTTATATGCATAAAGTCGCAAGTTTCTATGCAAAGCTTTGTGAATAGTGGAGCGTAGGATCTGTAACTGCGTAGAAGGCCCGCGAATGGACTTTCTAGAGTTTCTGGTATATGCCACTCGCACAGATTCAATTTCTTCTTCTGATATTTGAGGTCGACCAGCTCCCTTTCTCTTTAACACACTACCAATCTCTATAAACTGTTTATGCCATGCTCGAATGGTAGGTTGCGCAGGTGGCCTTCTTCCATACTTGCGTCTAAAGTTTCGCTGTGCTTAGATGTCTCACTTTGTCTCTATAAATCAAGAAACACACTGGACTTTTTCCTGCGAGTGCTCATTTTCATGAACTCTACTTTGGCTACTAAATTAAAAAATATTCTGCTTAATCACTAAATAAATTGCAATTTTAAACCTAATTATTTCCAGAAGTACCTGTTAAGAAAGAAAGAACTTGAAGCATTTTCCTTCACTATAAAACAAATCAAATAAAAATATCTCAAAAAATAAAATTTTGACAAACTTTGAAAATTGTAACAATAATTTATGGACACCCTGTATATTAAATAGAGTTTTGAAAAAGTTGCAAAGTTGATCTAAAGGTTTTGTGGTACCAAAAGAATAAAAACCATTGACCAAAACTATTGATAACTTCTTTTTTAATAACTTTTGTTTACATTGTTAGCCATTTGATGCAGCTGTTGATACACCCCAATAGAGGCGGCAAACCCCGGGTTCCATTTTTGGATTGGCCAAAATACACGATGGGGAAGAAACAACTTGGCATAGCTGCAAGATTACAATAAAACTAACTTCGTAGCACAAGTACAATCCCGCTTAGATAAGGACCGTTTGCAAGTTTGTAAAAGAGCGACTTTTCATTATTTTCCTTTTTACAACAACTAACTTTTTCAAACTTGGCTAAAGCAACTAGCAAGAAAAGTTATATACCAACAAAACATTCAAACTTTGTTCTCTTTATTTTAAGTCCGAAGATCTTGTTACTGATTCAACAAATCAAAAAGCATGGCGCAAAAGAAAAAGGAAAACATCAAGTTTGATAAGAAGGCGACTAAAAAAAGTTGCATGCCCTTTGATATTTAATGATTTACCATCGTATTATATACACAATAATGATTTAGTTTGCTCAAGACTTTCAACAACTTCTTTCCATTTTGAAAATGTGAAGCAGTAAGATTAAAGGAGCAAAATAAAGTTTTTTAAATACACATAAAGTCAAAAGCTTCGAAGACTCAATTAAGATGCTAGAAGAGCTTCCGCCCCAATGATGTATGCTTTATCATACAGATATCGGAACAGATTTAATTTGTTTTTCCGATTATCGATCATTCACAATATTAGCAACAGCTTTTATTAATATGGATATGGAGTTGACGTGCCCTCATCTCTTCTGAACGCATGATCCTCACTAGTATAGAGACAATGGTTTCACAAGTATCTCATCTTTTAGCTTCAATAGCAGTCGTGATAAAGATTGTAATTTTCACAAAAAAACAAGAACATAGTAAACTTTTCTACTATTTCTTTGTTACAAAACGACATCGCTAACATTAGTTTTGGCCAAGTGTAGGTCTGTGCGCAAAGCCAGTTTTCGGCTCAAATACAACTATTTAGAAGTCCGCGAAGAAACGGATGTGAAAAAAACGTTTTCTTACAGAGGTTGAGCACTTGCTCAGCTTTGTCGGCAACAATTCTTTTTTTAGTTTTTTCCGCTTAAGTAATTTTCAAAGAAGCGCCAGGAAAAGTTAGTTTGATTCTGGCGCTCACTGTATGATGTCATCAAGCCATGCTTGCACAAATGCTAAAAATCAGATCACTGAGGTGGTTTTAGGGTGAAAATTTGACTCCATCCATCGAATTAGACGGAGATTGATGGAGAACTTTTTAACCCACAGACTTGTTGAAGTTGATTGAAATCAGAAAAATTGCAATAAAATTTTCAAAAGAGTGGAAACAATTTTTTACTGCAATATTGCTATTAATGCCACAATCCTCCGCTAATAAATCGAACTTACAAACTCGTTAGTCGCACATCACGATTACCTTTCATTGCGCCGTTTCCAAAAATTGTTGAAGTTAAACTTTACGGACCAGAGAGTCATAACAACAGAATCAGAACAGCTTTACGGTGAAATTAAAGATTAAAATTTTTTTGGCGTTAGGATTAAACAGGGTCAATCATGACCAGTATTTGGACAAACACAGACAGAAGAAATGTCTTTTTGCTTCTTTAAAAAGCGCTGCTATGAATAAAAGGTTATTTTTAAATACAGTAGATACGGATAAACAAAAAGGTTTTCACTTTAGGTTGAACAATTAAATGTTTTTCAAATGAAGACAAGACCATCTTATAGTCTTCACTTTACGGACAGATGCAAAAAACTTGTTTTTTTTACTCCATCCTTGACCGCGGGACAAATATTTTTAAGAAACTATATTGCCAGAGGCTAAATGTCAGCGAAAGGAAGCTCATATATAATCTTCGCACGAATATTCAGGCCAGTTGAATGTTGCACGGGCGTCAAAAGAAAAATTGGTGGAGAAAAAGTTTGTTTTGACTGTTGCTGTCGAATCAAAATAGAAAATTAAAAAAATAGATAAATTGAGTTCAAGTTATAACAGTAACGCTAACAGATCAGGGTTTTTATCTTTAATTATTTTTATAGTTTGTTCGAGATTTAACCCACTTCGATAGATTGTGGATTTTGAAATTAAACAAGATTTATTTTAAAGTTTGATATAAGCAAATGAATAAAAAATTTAAATAAAATTTTTTCATTACCCTGATAACTGTCAAAACAAAAGTTTTAAGTATACAGCTTCCAGCAACCCTGGACGGCATTTTAGGAGCCACGTGACCCATATGTTTGCGCATCATAAAAAACAAATCGCGTTCACGATTAAAATGCTCGTGTTAAGGAAATGACTTTGATGACACATGTCGACAATGTTAGACATCTTATCATTTTTAAGTTCGATTTTTATCCCCTTTAACCATTTTTTAGGTATGATAAGTGTTAAGTTATGTTTCATGTCATTTTGTATATCTGCTTGGTAAATTTTTATCTTTTCACCCAGGTAAGTAATGGTTGCAATTATCTTCGTACACGTCATAAATGTAATTGCAAAATTGCAACTGCTAAAATATCAGGTTTTTTTAAATGGTGACAAAGTGAGAAGTAGTCTCAAAAATTGGGTTCTTTGAAGTTTTCTGGTAACGACTATAATAAGAAATGCAACAACTTGGAAGCGCTTTAGTGGTACCCTCTTAGAAATACTTCCAACTTCGATTTGCACAATATTGTTTCTAAACCATATTAAATAGATAAAAATTAAAAAATAAGAATTATTTGTGTTTCCATAAACTGAGTGTAGTCCCAATAAGTGCTCAAGCAAATTGAAAAAGTGCGCTCAAAATATTTTAAAGTTAATTTTTTTCAATTCAAATTGCTTGAATTAAGAAAATTTTAATTTAAATTACATCAATTAAATTTGGGGCGATTTTAATTCAATCGAGATAATCGATCCGCTTTCAAGATAAACGGTCAGGATGATAACACCCTTGAGAACGGCCAGGAGAAACCCCCACAAGTTTACTTCTCACAAAACCTTAACAAAGACTGGAACGTCTCAGAGGAAGTTATCTTCCTTTCTGATCAAGTAAGAATTTACATGGTTTTTGATCAGTTTTGGTGTGACGCAATAGTGACGTCATAAATAGACTCAACAAAACGATGATAAGTTAATCTTATCGATCGAAGACGTGATCCGAATTGCATCAAACAATCAAGCCGATGTACAAACAGGGAGACAGAGGCAGTCAATTCTTGCCTCGTGGTCCAGTCCCAGCTGCTGCAGGTGGGTCGCACTCATCCCAAAATGCAGTTTGGGACTCAACAAATGAAACTTACTTTTAGAAGCGAAACAAACACTCAGGTCCGGCTTCGAGTGGTAGAAGGAAGACTTCGGGTTTAAGTGAGAGGATGCTCCACTGACTATTGCGAAGGTGACGTCATAGTCGTTGACGCAATGCTGGTTTTGTTGTAAAACTGATTTGTTGTTAGGTTGTGTCAATTTTTCGCCCATCTGCTCACAGATTCGCTCTGCTTGCGCCCCCACCTCTTCGTACAATGGGTGAGTATCCCTCAATTATGAATTCAAATCTTGATGAAACATTATTAAACTTTAAACTATTTGGACCTATTCACAATAACGGTTGTATTCTCATAAAAAATGTTTACATTAAATGCAGTAGTAACTTACACTGATTAAAATGTTTAGTTTTATGACGCTATACTGCCCAGTGATTTGCAGAGTCTGCCGACCGACATCGACACAAGGTAAGAATAAATCAGGAGATTTGTTGCAGGAACAGAATGATGTTTTTCCATTGCTGGCTCAATTGGTTTCTCACTAAGTAAAAGATTGCAGATTTTACAATTTTTATATTTACTAGTTTTTAAAAAAGCTATGTACGGAATTCTTGAAATTTTTACCAGTAATAGCTAGTTATTCTTTGAGAATATTACCTCTGGCCCACTAACAAGGGGAAAGGTGGTTAGTTTAAAAGCAATTTTTTTTCCTTGTCTATACGAGAAACTGCATTCTCATTCCAACCGTCCTCTCTCATCGCACGGCTGTTTGGTCGAAACACCGAGTCACGCTGAAGTAGAACGAAACGAAAACTTCTTAACCTACTAACGATCCACGCCCGGAGTTTTATCCATTTCCTTATTTATTTTTTTTTACGATATAAAAAAGTTTAACTTTCTAAGAACGGCCTCCATGAAACATTTCCTTATAAGGACGCAACAAAAAGCTCTATAAACGCACGTCCGGGATTCGATCCCTTCATTGTAGATACCGACAACTATGCTGGTTTGTTTCAGAAATACTTTTCGGATTTCTTGATTTAATTCGCGTTTACTTCCGGATTGCCGGGTCTTTTCCGTACATTCAATACAGGTTCTTCCTCCCATATCAACAACCACGATCACCTTGGCTCCCCATAAAGCTGCTTCCAATTTCAGGAGAAGTATCGGAATTTTACCTCAGCCGAAGGTGAGCAGGTCACTTCCCAACCCTCTCCATTATGACAAGAATTCTCTTAATCTGTTTCATGGAAGACGCTGCGCCTTTCTTGTCAAAAATGATGATTTGATGACTGAGAAAAACAATGGAGATAAACAAAAAGTTTTTAAATACATAGCTTTAGCATTGGAGAAATATTTTTTAAATAAATTATTTAATAAATAAATGTTTATTTAAAATAGAGATTTGCAAAGTGATTTGGTTAAAAAACCTTCCTCAAACTAAAAAAGTATTCATCATCATCATCTTTTCAAATCAATTTAACTTCCGTTCAAGATTTTTCTAAAAATTGGTTCAAGTATCATCTAATGAGATGTTGTTGGCAGACGCTTCGGAACTTATACAACGTTGGTGTATTTTTGTCGACTTCGACAAGGAAGCAATCCTATTGTGTGGAGGATACAGAACAGCCCATGCAAATCCGGTACACTTTCCAATTACTTCTACTTTTGTTGACTTTCGAATTTCATCAACATTCTCACACAGGTTGGAGCCTTGATGCACTTTATTACGCTTCAAACTCGCCGTCAACCGGGAGAGAAATAAGCATTTCACAAAGTCGCCACTCCTCGGGAGGATCGAGGGTCTACACCGGCAGGATCCAATGCTGCGGTTATAGCAATGGCACGTGGAGATTTTATTCGCCTGGTTAGTTACAGTTGGTGTTGTGTTTTCAATTTTTCCAAACTTCTGCAAACATTTACTGCTCATGGTGTAAGTTTAGAAGAAGCCGCTAACCAGGGTGGCCAACCTAGAGCTAGCGGGCGCCACAGAGCAATTCTTCGGATGGCAATGTGCCTATTTCAATGCGAAGTTAACATTTCGGCTGAGATATTTTAATTTGTTTTTATTGATTTTTCTTTTTTAGAATAAATATGTTATATTTATCAAAGCACAATTCTTCATTTAAAATAAACATATTGAACAGCTTTTTTTAAAGTTTATTTGTAGATTTTTGAAAAACACAACAAGATGTTTTTCCATAAAAGATTTCATTAGTTTTTTTGACATTTGAGCTTGACTTTTAATTTTGCAATTCTTTAAAACTGTGTAGAGTAAATTGACAAATAGTCTGATAATCTTATTTTGTACCTCGTATCTCCACGTTTGTTGTTAATTGAAAGCAAAGTGATTTGTAGATTAAAAAAGCTTCTTTTAGAAATCACACCAGACAATCCTTCGCTTTAGAAGCTGCCCCAACACGCAATGTTAATCAATAAAAGATGATAAGCGAACAATTAAGAATAAAGTTTCTGATTGGATTCAATGATTTGCAATTAAATACAAAGAGTGCGCTTTGAAGAGTAGCTTAAACAATACAGAAAAGTATCGTTCAAAAATCTTTCAAAGATCACGTTTATGCTTTTGGTTTCTCTAATATTTTTAAATCGATTTTTTTTTTTTTGACAATAGAAATTTAAAAATTGATAAAGATTTTACTAATGACCAATTGAGTAACTATAAGAACGAAATTGAAAAAATTAAAGCCAGACATTAAATATCTTGACAAAAAATCATTTCAAAAAAATCTCATTGTAGTATTTTTTTGACTGCTTAAAAGCAATTTGATGTTAAAAGCCTACATTAAGAATTATCTACTGTATATACCAACTTGTTGCATGTTTTTTCCACGTATTCATGATCACAGAGTACCGATCAATAATAAAGTGGTACTCTACACAGCAAAAACTCTGGAAACAGTGCACTAATGCCTCATTTCTGTTTATATCATACACTATTGGTCGAGATAGTCAAAACCGTAGCTCATGCATTGACTGAATAATATGATCCACACCGTGATTTATACATTAAGTTATAGTATTTCACATTGCGACTTCTACTTTAGGAAAAGTAGACCGTTATTGATACACAGGAAATGATCTAAATCGAATGTAATGTTTCAAAACCGGATAAAAAACTTCAAAAGTACATTTTGATAATAAATCTGAGGACATTGTGATTGTAAAACGGCAATTTTCAACTTTCAATGGGAAGTGAAGACTTTTTTTAAAAATCATCACAGATTTATTTAGAGGGTTGTTGATCGCCTTCATCTTCATTGTTTGAAAGATGGCGCCAGAAAAGATGAAGAACGTGGACACCCTAGCATAGTTATCGAAAACGACAAGCTGTTCCGGGCCAATTTTATTACTAACACATAATTCAAATGTCACACTTCATTCATAATAATTTTAATTATGACGACATAGTTTATTCCCGTTAAAATAATTCGTAGTTTTATTATAAGATAGTAATCGCGTCGCCTTAAAGCGCTGCTCTCGTGTTATGTGATATAACGTCCGATTCGTTTTCTATTGCTCGATACATGTATCTTTTTTTTCTCTTTTCGCCGACAGTATTGACGTAATATGTTTTTGTCTAAGCTTGGTCATCTCGAAGGCAGTGGAATATTCTGGCGCATTCGAGCGTATTGCTCTCTCCAGGGAGTTCTAGTTAAATCCCGCATAAACTAGAATTTTTTTCGGCACGTGACTTTTATTCATACGTATAAAGGCGATGCGTAACGAGACCATATAGACGGCGTATCAAATGATACGGCAAGAGAGACGCCTAAAACGAAAAAGTATTGCCTTGAGAGAAGGTAGAATTTGGGGCGAGTGTTAAATTTATTTTGCGCCAGTGTTTTGGAGTTGTGTTCCACAGAGGTAGAATTATTTGTGTTGATTGAATCAAGTTATAGCGTTGATTTCGCTTTGCAGTTTGGCAAAACGTGGAATAGAATTTTCGTCGGTCGTGAGTTTTTGTAATACATTCATTCTTATTAGAGACAACGGTCTCTGTTTGTTTGAGAAGAAGAGTCTCCAACAAAACCAATCCGAGCTTTCGTTAAACTAACTGTACAAAAGCTTCAGGGTCATAGCAAGACTACTTCTTGAGCCGGAATAAAATAAAATTTAGACACAACTTTGTTTCAGCGCAGGTATTTGGGTTACCTAGCTCAAATGGTTCTTTGGGATTCCCGAACAAAGTCTGTGACACCGAACAATTCAGAAACTGGATCAAAGAGTAAATGTACGCCCAAGTTCTCACTTGAACAAGATTTTTGTCACTATTGGTCTGTCACCGCAAGTGCAGGAAAAAGGCGACACTTAATGGGGGTGAATTGAAGTCGCGAAGCAAACAAATTACTTATTTTTTCTTCATAATCAATAAATTTATTTTGTTAATGATAATTTTAGATAGAATATTTGGCTTTGCGAAGCAGCTTTCTATCTCTACTGCACAACCCAGCACATCCCTGAGAACTACAAAGACTCAAAAGCCTATGAATCAAACAACTCCAACAACAAGAACTACGAATCAAGCAACTACAACAAGAACTACAACTGGAACAATTGCAAGAACAAGAACAACGACTAAATCAAATGCAACATCAAAAACTATAACTCAAACAACTACAATACCAAGAACTACGACTAAAATAACGGCAACCTCAAAAATTACAATTGAAACAACTGCAACACCAAGAAATACAACTTTGACAATTATAACACCAAAAACTACGACTCAAGCAACTGCAACAACAAGAGTTACAACTCGAACAACTTCAACACCAAGAACTACGATTCAAACAACTTCAATACCAAGAATTACAACTCGAAGAACTACAATCCCAAGAACTACAACTCGAAAAACTGCAACACCGAAAAATACGATTCAAACAACTTCAACACCAAAAACTACGACTCGAACAATTGCAGCACCAAGAACTACAATTCGAACAACTTCAACACCAAAAACTACGACTCGAACAACTACAGCACCAAGAACTACGATTCGAACAACTTCAACACCAAGAACTACAACTCGAAGAACTGCAACACCAAGAACTACAACACAAATAACTACGACTCAAACAACTACTACACCAAGTACAACAGCAAAAGGTACAACACGAACATCTTCCTCTGGATCCAACCCGACAAATCTATTTAATAGACAGTGTCTGGACTCCCATAATTTTTTCAGGTGATTATTTTTTATTGATTATATAACAAAAGAGCTAGTTACAAAACAGCTAGCGACAAAAAAGCTACTATCAAAAAAGAGCTAGAGCTACAAAACAGCTAGCCATAAAAGGACTAGACATAAAACAGCCAGCACCAAAAAAGAGTTAGTGCCATAAAATAGCTAGCTCAAAAAGAGCTATGCGTTAAAAGAACAACAATAGTTATCTTTAAATTTTTAGGGTTAACCTAACCCTAACTCTAACCCTAACCCTATTCTTTGTTTTAGTGTTTTAGTTCTTTTTTGGTACCAGCTCTTTTATGTCTAGTCCTTTTATGGCTAGCTCTTTTGCGGCACTTGCTCTTTTTTGGTACTAGCTCTTTTGTAACTAGCTGTTATGTAACTAGCTCTTTTGTGACACTAGCTATTTTGTACTAGCTCTTTTGTGGCTAGCTGTTTTGTAACTAGCTCTTTTAAATGGACACCTTTTCTAGGAAGGTTTAAAACGTTTTTAACTGAAGCTAAACAAAACTGTTCAGTATTTTTCCAATTATCTAATTGTTTGTCATCAATTTATTCAAATCAAACGTAACAATGAAACAACGTTTTTCTGCAATTGTGCAGTTTAACCGGAAAGTAGTATTTTAAAAAAAGACTTCTTATGACAAAAGCTAAACTTCTACAATTGTGCAGTTGTATGCCACATCATTATAACGCATCAACTATTGTCATTTTTGACACGCAAAGCAAAGTGGGAGAGCCAAGTGAATGATCTCAGCCTGGTTTCGGAAATTCCACGATATTGCTGTCGAGTTAAAATTTTTTTTATTTGATTTTTTAATTTTTATTTGGAGACATGGCTAAAATTTTGAACACCTATAACCATAGCCGTACCAGTCAAAAAAATTTGGGGCGGCAATGAAGTTTTGCCCAAATCATGATTTTATAGTACATTCCGGATATGACAAAAAAATTGTCTGAGATTCTCAGACGAAAAACCAATTTGGTCCTAAAATCATGGTAATCTCTAAAAAAAAATGTCTTCACTTAAATTCAGTCTCCTAATTTTCAATTTTCGTCCCAAAATCAAGGTGTTCTCTAATAAAAAAAAAAAGGTCTTCACCTAAATTTTGGTCATTATTTTTTACAGTTCATCATCGTCACCTCTCTAAATTTCCTGAATTTGCCCAAATTTTTTTTATCGCTGCCCGAAAAATTATGATTTTGCCCAAATATTTTCTTCTCACTGCCCGAAAAATTTTAATTTTGCCCAAATCTTAGAAACTTGGGGGGCAATTTTCCCCTGCCCCCCCGGCAGGTACGGCTATGCCTATAACGGCAAAAGGTGGCGTAACTTTCTTCTCCAATATTTACAACAAAATGAAGAGAAGAAGAGTTAAATCTAAACCATAAGTTTGGCCTCCGATTTTGATTTTTGCGATTCCACATTCAAATCGTTTAAATACTGTAAAGCAGTGATTCCCAAAGTGGGTTCCAATTAAACTCCAAAAGAGTTTTATGAGCTTTAGCTGATTATGTATGAAAAGGGCGGTTAACCTGTGGCCTCAAGATTTTTTAATGCGGCCCGCGTATGGTTGGGAAAAACCAATGCATGACAAACATTGTGAAGAAAATCGAAAAATTAGAAAAAGATTCCAAGTAATGTTTCTTTTTTTAGCCTTTACCAGATTTTCCGTTTAAAAGGAATTATATTTATTTTTATTTTATCTCTATATTTATTTTCCTGATTGGCAGGAAATAGCGACGAAGGCGCTAATAAATAGGGTAGGCAATTAACCCGACCTGTTTCCGGAGATGCCAAGGTATCGCTGTTCGCTTGTAACTTAACACATTGACTGCCACGTCAGTTAAATTTGCTTGACACTGATGTTACTGTTGTGGCCACGTCAGTCATTTATGCCTGACGCAAGACATTTCATTCTTTACCATGTCAGTTGCTACTGCTTGACACTACGTGCGATTTCAATGGATATCTAAAAGCGTGGCCTCTTGCGAACGTTCTGATATGCTTGGTTCTAAAAAATATGCAAAAATAAAACTTTTGTGCACTTTTTTTTAAAGAAGTTTTATTTTGTTGTTTAGACAAATATTTTCGTTTTTTTTTTTTGATTGCATGTAAATACATAAAACGAAAAGATATTTACATATTCAATTGTTCAAAGTATGTTGAGTATAGCACAAAGCAAAAAAAAGCCGTTTTTAATGCAAAGCATTAAAGCAAGAAAGACACAGATGTGGTTGACCAATGCATTGGTCACAGTAAGTGTTTGTTTGTTTGGCAGCAGCTACTTACATACTCTTATTGACTTTGGCTTACAGTATCTATCTGGTTTGATGGTTTTAACACTGGCACTGACGCTGTCTTTATTCTTTAGTCAAATCTGTATTATCATAACATGAACATAAGCCATATCATTTGGAAAATAGGAAAAGCAACTTTGTTGATACTAAACTGTCATAAACTAATAAATCCTAGGTCACTTCATAATGTCTATGGCCGCATAAATTTAATTATTCAAAATCAGCTACTATGACGTAACTATGGTCAACTGATCATATTCACCAAACATGCCTGCTTTTTACCAAACTAAAATGAAAACAAAAAGCTTTGCTTCATATTGCTAATACTTTAGTTGCTAAATCGATAAACCGTATGAGTGATTGTACGTATCTGGCTGTATAGTAACAATCACGCTGTGCCATATCAGTCACAAATGACTGACGAAAAATTACGCGGGTGGCCATGTCAGTTATATTTGACTGACAAAGAAAAAACAAAATAATACCACAAAAACGCTTCAAATAAACCCCAAGTACCTCAAAACTCAAATAAACCCCAAGTACCTCAAAACATGATTTCAAGCTAATACTGAACTCAACTACCAATTTTAAAACTTTGGCCCCTGGGGTAAATTTTTCAAAATATGCGTGGCAGTCAATGTGTTAATAGAGATATTACTGAAATTTAGAACTGCTTGCCAAGACCACCAAACAGAAGAAAGTGCCGTAAACTGTCTTTTCCAAGGACACAACAGAATGGCGCAAATGGGTTTTGAACCGAGACCATGTTGATCATAAGCACGGCGCTCTAACCACCCGACCATGCTGCCGACGGTTCTTTTACAACTTTAAATCCCTTGTGGCGTTCCACTGACAAAAAAAGAACCACTTGAGAAACCACTGCGGTAAAGATTTCTCAGGCTTATTTCAATATGACCGCAGCTATTGACCGAACTATTACCTCTTTCAATATTGGAAGTCTTTGAAAAGACTGTTTTTTTAGAATTTTTTTGACCAACTTTCGTCTGAAAAAATCGTTGGCAATGACGAATTGCAAGAAAACGTGTTTTATATAGGGTTGGAAAACTTTAAAAGTAACGGCATCTCTGATTGGTATTGAGAAAGAGAGGGCGTAAATGGTTGCGCGCTTACTTGCGCCGCAAGCGAGAAAGCTTTAGTGCATAGCAAATTCCTTCTGGCAATAAATGTCGGCTTAGTTCCCTTATTCTCTTATTGCGCGCGTATTTGTAGTTAACTCAAAAAGCAAAAGGCGAGATCAGTCATTTAAGCTTGACGCGATGCAGGAATGCACACAATTGGAAATACACAGAGTTAATTACAGAAGACACAATTTGCACGTTTTACTGCAAAAAAGAAGGTTTAAGTGATTTTATAAAGGTGGCTTCAAGCGTTGTCAGATGAAAAGATGAATGCCTTGTAGCTAAAACATTTCAGCTAAAAGATAAAAGTTAAATTTTATTAATGTTTAGCTTCACTTAATGTTGTTCATTAATCATTTGAACCCTTTTTTTGTTGTCAGAAAGAATTCGCTTATGTACTGAAGCTTTCTCGTTTGCGGTGCAAGTGAGCGCGCAGCCAATCACGCGTTCTTTTTCACTTGGCAACAACTGCAACATACGTAGAGCAAAATTTTTCAGTTGACGCTTGTTTTCACTACCTTTGGTGCTCTAAATACGTCATTATTTTAACAGCCAAAAGCATTTTAGTTCAGTCCAAAACATAATGGATAAATAAATAAAAGCCCGCTAGAACAATGTTTCCCAATCTCTTTGGCAACGGACCTCTATTTTCGAATATTTTTTTCACGGCCCGAACAAATCTAAAACAAGGTGTTTTCTGAAACAAAGGTCTTTACTTTCAATCAGCCTCCGACTTTAAGATTTTTGTCCGGAAAACAAGGTATTTCCTAAAAAAAAAAGAGTCTTCACTTTGGACCAATCTCGGATTTCATGGTATGGATTACTTTCCAAGTATATATGTTTGTTAAATTTCGTCATGTTGTCGCGAATCCCTTGTGCAGTCACCTCGGACCCCAGTTTGGGAAGCTCTGCTTACACAATTAAAAAATAATACCTGCTTACACAATTTCCACAATTAAAAGTTTGAGAAACTCTGCTCTGCATTAAACAGCAATTAACATATGCACTGGTAAATGTCATTGTTTTCATTATTATAACAAAATACATCTAAATCAAACAATTTTGTGAAGCGTTATATTCCGCGAAAGACGAAATTTTGTAATCATCTATGTTTTTTCCATTGCGCTCAATGTGAATGCAGATTTTTATGATGGAAACATCGATTTGCTTCAGTAGATCGAAGCAAACGCAAAGATTTTCTCATGTTCTTGATATTTATATCGATAATGTTTATGATGTAAGAACACGCTTGTTGCTGCAGGTCTGTACACAACGTTCCTCCCCTTGATTGGGACCCAAGTCTCGCTCAATCATCTCAGCGGTGGGCGAACAGACTCCTGAATTGTGCTCCTGAAAGCGAGCGTCCAACAAATCCCGCTAGCGAATGCCAAGGAGAATGGCCCCATTCTGACGTAAGAATGAATTCATAAAAATTTTGTGATGAAATATGAAAAATTCTGCACTTATTATTAACTTAGTAAAACCTCTAAGCAAGTGAAAGCTCTGTAAAGTTTCTTTCCCGATTGACACAATATTATGATGCAAGTAGGTTTCGAACCGTGACCGTGTTGATCACTTTCGCCATCAATAGAGCGCTTTTAACAACTTGCGCAAGCTGCTTTTAAACGTTTGCACGATGTGTCAGTTTTTAAAAATGTCAGTCAGCTTTTAGACGATTGCACGATGTGTCTCTCAGCAAAAACCGCTTTACTGCTTGTCGTGCGCTCGTCTTTTTCCTGGCAAGCACATTGTGAGTTTTTTGATATCACAGACAAACGTGGCAGCTTAAAGGGTAAAGTTTTTTTTTCAGTATTTTTTGTTTTATCTTTTGTTTCAGATGTGATAAATTTAGGTTTTTAAAGTCAGGTTGTTAAATAGAATATTTCTTCTTACATGTCGGCAGCGTGTGCGAGCAAATACGATCTTCCTATTATGACAAACGCGATCAACGGGGTCTGAGCTTAAATGCAATTTTGTCATTCTGTTGTGTCTTTAGAAAACGATATTATCCTCTGCTTGGTGGTCTCAGCAAGAAGCTATAATTCCAGCCATATCTTTAAATAAAAAAATTTTAGGGGTTAGCAATATCGCAAAATTTGATAAATTAGTTTCAGGTAATCGCTTGACGGTTACCCTAAAGTTTTTAAGTATCCTGCGTTATTCTGCGAATCAGAAGAATAAATAGAAATGCTAATAACAATCATTTGCTTTGATCATTAATTCATTATCCATGGGACATCATTCTTCACATGCAAGGACAAAAATTCTCTTTGTTCAAATCAAAATTGCAAGCGCAAGAAAGTAAAATATCAAAGTAGATATCTTATTTTTCCTCCGAACTTAGCTAAATTCCACAATACAGTTGCTGCGAGTTTTTTAACTTTGAAACAGAGAAACTCTGGAGTGAGGCCAGTAGAATCAGGGGAAAACATTGCTTATGACATGTCAAGCAATGGGACCACTGCCCAGAGATCGGTGTTCCGATGGTACTTCGAAATCTTTGATTATCGTCCCGACAATCCAACTGTCGAGCAACCTGGAAAACCTACAGGTGACTTCATAAAGACCTGCGACTAAATGTGGTTGTTCGAAGCTTTTTATACAATTGAAAATCGTTTAAATTGCAAGTGCAATTAGAGTTTATAGCACTTGTTTTACTGTAATAAATTATTTTTCAACAGTTCTTTTCGCTTTCGAAAAACTTGATGGAAGTTTTATAAGTCAAATAATGACAAAAACGAAGCAGAAAAATATTAGCAACAGCTTGTTGTTAATAAAAGTAACTCAGGATATTCCCCACTTTTGTGCTTTAAGGCATGCTATTCACTAGACATAAAAAATTTTTTTTAATTTTTTGAACGACAGTAAAATGAAACCAGGAAACATTTTTTCCCTGTTTTATTATATCTCGCAAGCTTTTCAGAATACGTTTTGCATTCTGATGAGTTGACATGCAATGCAGAATAGAATGCAAGAGTGCGCTTCTTTTCATTAAATGCTTTCAGAATGTTTACAAATAAAACAAAACACTTTTAATGCTGGAATGAAGTAAGAGCATAAAACTTTTGTTTTTTATTGCAGGGCATTTTACCCAAATAATTTGGAAGGACACGGGAAAGCTGGGTTGTGGATTTGCGCAAAGTGAAAATCAAGGAAAAATTAACACCTGGATCGTAGCTCATTATACACCTGGGAGAAACATTCGTTCCCCTATCCAAGCAAGAAACATACAAGAGTATAAAGAACAAGTTCCCCCTTCACGAATAGGTTTGAGGCTCTTCAGGCAAAGTTTCAAATTTACTCTTGTTGCATGTGTTTTTCTGGTTCGATTTATTTTTCTTATTCTTTATTTAGTTGTTCCATATAAATTTGTTTTTCCATTTATGTTCTTGTAGCTTGTAGTTTGTTGTTGCTCATGCATTTGCTGTTATATGAATATTTTTTGTTGAAAGCATATTTCTTGCTGCATGTATATTTTAGCTATTTAAGTATTCTATTCAACTATTTTGTTCAGGGAATTTGCTATTTGCATTTTATTAGCAGTTTTTTAATTTAAAAAAGTAGCTAACCCATTAAATTTAAGAAAGAATAAAAAGTTTTTCTGTTTATCAAGATCTCGTAATAGATTAGTTGAAAGAAGAAATATAAGCGCATGTGTCGAAAATCTTGTAAAAGAAAAACAAATTCTTGTAAACGTTTTAATCATCAATTATTTATAAATATTTCCAAAAATTTTTGGTTTCAAAATAGCTCACACTGATAAGATAGAAACAAATTTCTGGTTTCTTTTTTTAAAAGAATTTGGACTGTTTTGAAAGCAAAGTGCAACAAAGAGTTCTTCAAATTGCATTTTCAACTTGTAAAAAGCTTCTACAGTGATTTTATTTTACAAGCTACAATTGGCATATTAAATGCATTTGAAACAAACACACTCAAAAAAAAATACCCACACCCCCACGCACGCCCATCCACACCTACCCCCCCTCACACACACACACACATATTGTTAACCAGCAAGAAAGACTTACTTTGGCCACATTTATAACAAAACTCATCGTCGCTCGCCACAACACTTTCGGGATCATATGATTGAACGAAGCCAGCAGACAAAAACCAAGAAGTCCGGAATTTTTAAGAGAAACCAAGAAATTAAAATTCTTTTCAAATTAACAAATTCTACACTTTACACATTAAAGTTTAACTTGTTTAACTGGTTTGTTTAAATTCTTCCTAAAATAAACCGGACTGTATTTTGTTTAGGATCGTGCCGTACAAGGTGTGACGGAAACAATCAAGCTAGCTGTCTTGGAAACGACAGCTCTTTTACCTGCTCCTGCAAAATGGAGTCGTTTTCCACAGCAGACGGGAGCCAAATTACCAGGTTTGTTTTAATTTTTTAATTTATTGAATTTTCAATAGTTGCGACATTTTGGAAAGGCGGCGACAATAAAGTCCTGCTTTTAATTTTTTATAGATCGACCTAACTTATCGTTGTCTTTATATCTTGCTCCACCATCGCGTAATCCAATGCTTATTAACCTTTTTTGTGGCCACCCAAATATTAAGCGAAAATAAAGAGCAAAGTTTTGGCGACCCAATTTTTTTACAGACTGTAACGCCAGCATAAAAAGTAAACGAAACACAAGGTAATTTAACATAAATGTAACCGAGTGTCCAGGAGTGTTCAGGACTCAAATGCCATCATTTATCCCTCTCTAAAAAATAGTGATCTCTAAAAAAAATTTTTCGCTTTCCCCCTGCCCCCGGGCCTGGTAAAGCGGTGATTACAAAGGACGTACCAATTTTTTTGGTCAACTTACATTGTACCAAGATTCTCTAATTACTCTGCAATTCCTCCCCCACAGAATTTTTTTCAGGATATTTCAAATTCCTCTTTTGAAAGCTCACTTTGAGAAACAATGGTCTAACCATAATGTTCTACAACAGGGGCGTCCAACCCGTGGCCCGCGGACCACATTTGGCCCGCGTAAAGGTTTTGAGTGGCCCGCGCAGTATTTTTTGAAGTCCTCTGTCCCGTCAATTTTGGAAAAAGTCGAAGACAGATTTGACGTGAAGACCCCTTTTTACTTTTTTTTTTTTAAGTTTTAGAGATCACTATGATTTCGGGACAAAAAGTGGAAAATCTGCAACTGATTTCAGGCGAGGACCTTTTTTTAGAGATCACTATGATTTTGGGGCAAAAAATGGTGTGTTTTGTTTGTTTGGCTTACCAATATTTTCGATAAGTCAAAGTGGCCCTTCGGCTCAAAAAGGTTGGACACCCCTGTTCTACAAGAATGCAGGCGGCTATGACGCAATAATAAAATCAGTCAAATTATCGTCGAATCGCAACATAAAGAATTAATTTTACACACCTACTATCGTCGGCGACCCAATCAAATTAAACGGCGATCCGCTTTTGGGTCACAATCCAGCGGCTGGGAAGCACTGGATAATCGATGCGATTGTCTCTGCGCCTTGATAGTGGACGCCCAATATGACGTCATACGTTATGCTATTCGAAATGTTGATTCGTCGCAATTGTCGTTTCGCGTCTTGCATCGGATCTCGGGCGATAGACACGAGTTCCTCGATTATTCCATTTCTTTAAAGCCCTCTCCTTTGGGGTTAGTTGGACATGGACTTAATCAGTGGACAACGACCTTCCTTGCTCTTAGAAGAAGAACCAGTCATTAGTGTTAACTACATTCCACGTTATCGAGCCAAACACTTCTTTCTATAACATTGAGTAGACAGCCGAACCAATAAATCTCATTTGCTCACTTCATTCAACTTGAGTAATTTGAATTTTATCATTTGTGTGTGAAAGATTATTGATATTCAGTTTCTATTTATTTATTTATTTGATTGCATCATTGTTTGCAGGAGCGAGCCACAATGCATTGGGTCTAGAGGGGGATGTGCTGTCATATGCAGTTTTCCACAAAGCTTGGGATCAGCAAAGTGGACTGGAGAATGTCGAGGTCAAAGGTCATGCCGGTGCACGAACATTGCCACCGCTGACAACCGCATCGGAGCGATCTGTGATTAGTCAGCTCGAGAGCGCCATCTAGCGAAGATAATATATATTATGTTTCAATCGCGTGATGTTGATAATGATCATAATAAAGTTTATGCAAACGTGTTTGTGCAAAACATTAGATCTTTAAGCAATTACAATGAAAAGAAATAAGAATGTATTTTGAGTTTGCATGTATGTAAGTATGAATGTATGATCGCCCTGGAGACTGTGTTTCTAAAACGAGATAAAACACTTTTCGCAGTTCTGTTTACTTCTCAGACACAACTATTATCTCTTGACTAGAAAAATAATTGCTTTTGTGAACCAAGAAACAACTATTTAATATCAGGAATGTGTTTATTGTCTAGAAATGTAAAAATTACTTCGAGAAAGAAAATTTTTTTCTGATAAAACAAGCAGCACAATTTTAAAAACTATAAATGCCCTAAAAATATCTAAATAGAATTTAAGTACATAGATGTTGAGAAATAAAAAGTTTAAAAAAAGTTTTTGTCGGAAAAAAACGAGTTTAAATAAACATTTCAAGTAATCTCCTATCATTATTATCAACAAGCTATAAGCGTATTCATGGGGGGTCAAATTACCTATGAAGAATGTACGCAACAGACTGCTCAAAAGAAAGTTAGGAAATAAAAAGAAATGAACACCTGAAAAAGGGTCTTTGTTTTTTTAGCTGTTTGTAATTGTGTTTTTGGCTTGCAGTCGCCTCCATAACAAATTTCTGCATACACCACTGTAAGAAGTCATTGAGCGAGAATCTTATTGAATTTTTCCGTTCACAAAATAGGTTATTTATAACTAAATCTTACTGAGTCAAGAAGATCTAGACAAGATAGCCAATACAGAAGACAAGAGCCAAAAAAAATTTAATAGATTTGCCGAAGCGATACCGGTAACTTTAGAATATTATAGTTTTATCATGACGTCATAAATATCCTTTGTTGTGTCCCAATTTTTATTGCGAAGCGATTAGCTGGGGCAGCAGTCCTTGAATGCAAATCGTGAATTAAATATGAAGCGCAAAGATACTCATGGGTATATTTTGCTCAAAACTTTGTTTCAGCTAAAGCTTAAACGTTTTGTAGAATAATGAAAAATGAATAAAACAGTTTTATTGTGTCATTAATTTACAGATGCGTTATCTCAGTTTTCTTCATCAACTTATGACCATATTGGCGGCCCAAACATTATCTGCATTGTAATTGCAGATAATTTTTCTGGAAGTTATTTTTCATTGCTGATAACACTAGATAACAGCAAATTTGCTTCGGAAAGAAATAAGGTCAATTTTGTCTAATGTGGGGTCGCTGAGCACAAATATCAGCTTAAAACTTGCTGATTAACTCAAGATTTCAAGGTATGGCATTATGCCAAAATTTGTTTCATATGCACCTGTGAGGAAAATTTTTCGGCCTTTCATATCAATTTTCGATATCGTTGTAGGCTATTGCTTATATTTCGTTTAATGAGTTTTATCTTGTGCTGGTGTTAATGTTTGAGTTGAGCTCTTTGTTTTAAATTAATTTTTTGTTACAAATTGTTGTAACGTGCATAGATTTTTCTGTTCTTTCTGCAGATACCTCGTAAATGTCTAAATGAAGTGGTAAACTTTTGTTACATTTGCGATAAAATAACTTTTGCTTCACAAAGCGCAGCGTAACAGCTCTAGTCAGGAAGGCATACCACTTGTATTTTGGGTGCCAAATTGGTGATCAGGTGAGCAGTTGGGCCCTTCATATATGCTGTAACACTTCTGATAGAAACCTTCAGCAATGGCTAAGCAGGAAAAGGAAATGTATGCCCTTTGCTGTGCCAATGGTTTGTAGAGAGCCCACTGACCTTAACAGCAACTGCTACTTTTGCATGAACCCACCTGTAGGCAAAGACTTATGAAGAAAGAAGAAGCAGAATACTCAATATCCTGACATTCCATCAGCAATTCTTTTAGTACCCCATGGAGAAACACACCTGTACCTGAGGCACCTCAAAAATTTACACTTGATTAAGATGATGAACAAAGTGTAAGTTCTACGATTAGTGATGGATTGTCAATGTCACAAGAATTGTATTTTGCACCATTTATTTCCGATGAACCTCATCTCATAATTCAAAGTGAACTGCATGATTTTATCCGGGATTTGGAGCTATCCAAAATTAAAGCTGAACTTTTGGCCTCTAGACAGCAATGGAATGTTTTGGCAGATAGTGTAAGGATATTCAAATACCGTAATCGACAAGAAGAACTAGAACCATTCTATTTCACGGAAAGTGATTTTGTATATGCAGCAATGTAAATGAATTAACGGCAGCTCTCAACAATAGTTATAATCCATTCGAATGGAGACTATTTATTGACTTGTGGCGTGAGTGATTATTGGCACACAACTAACTTTGACACCTTTTTATTAAGAAGGGGCACAACTTCAAATAGACGTTTCAGCAAATACAAATATAAATAACCTTATTCAAATAGAATCAGTTTCAAGATATTCTCAAGTCAAATTTCACTAGTCGCTGATGCGAGTTTCTAATCTAATCTGTTCTGAGGCGACGAATCTGTCTAGCGCGTATATGTAGTCGCAATGATTTTATGTCTCTATTATTGTGACGTCTGCTTCATTTATTGATAAAACCACGTGATCAGGATACGTCCTGAGAGCTGTGTGTTAAGAATAATTACACGAATAGCCTTGATGGCGCGATCAGCTAACGATTAGCTGGGGGAAACAACAGAAAGGCGGTACATAAGCAAAATATAAAGAAATGCGAAATTATCACATGACGGTTGTCATGGCAGTAGATAAACGTTGTGCAGCGAGCGGGAGGGCGCTGCAAGCCGAATCTGCAGCGAGCGAAATACAACGTGGGAAAATGCATTTGCGGAAAACTTTGCAATAACGAATAAAAGCATGAATAAAACACGGTTTGCGGTGATGAATTTGCTACAGACTCATCTAAGAGCAGTCTTAAGGCCGTTTTGCTGCATAATGAAAATACCTTACCATCAATTCCAGTAGGTTATGCAGTCCATATGAAAGAGTCATATAACAACATAAAGCAGCACAAATGGGGTCTCGCTCCTTCACCGAATTGCGAGTGTGGCGCCTCTGAGCAAACCGCAGACCATGTACTAACAGCGTGCCCTATACATCGGGCACCACATGGAGCACGAGGTCTGACGGTTTTGGATGATGAAACTCGATGCTGGCTTAATAAGACCACTGCCAGCATCTGATTTAGGCAGTGCAGCAGTCTGGGGTAGTAAAAGGATAAACTCTCGGCCGCAGTCCTGTTTGTGTCTGACCTGTAGTGAATACCTTTCAAACGACGACGACGATAAATCAGCTTTAAGTTGTAGAAACTATGACCAACATCAATGGCAGCTGTGTGTTGACTTGAAGGTAGTAGCTCTCGTGATGGGTCTGCAACTAGGTTATACAAAATACGATTGTTTTCTTTGTGAATGAAATAGCCGAGCAAAAGATATCCACTACATCAAGAAAGACTGGCTTCTCCGCCAATCATTGATTCCTGGGGAAAAAACGTCCAAATTCAACATTTTTTAAATCCAATAAAATTTTGTTGCCACCATCGCACATAAAACTGGGACTAATGAAAAACTTTGTCAGGCCATGGACAAAACTGAAGCTGGTTTCAAGTACCTGGCTGCAAAATTTTCTAGATTGAGTGAAGCTGAAATAAAGAAAGGCGTGTTCATAGGTCCCCAGAGAGGGTATGTAGTGTCTGCTGGCTATCTTAACGGATATTAAACCTTACATAGTCCAACAGACCTGTGCACGCGTTCTCTTACAAACGTGTATTCTTCTAAACTAAAAACAATTACATAACAATATGTACAATGTTGCCAATTTACACTGATAATTGTTCACAAACACTACATCCCCTCTTTTCTTGCTTTAAAACATTACTCAATTATCAAAACGTTTCGGTTGTTTAAGAATTTCTCGAGGACGCAAACATTTCGCATTAACATCGTTTTCTACTTTATTTTCACAATCGCTATTTATATGATCAGGTGTGGAATCAGAATCGTGCGTCTCCCCACCGTCATTTTGAGAATAATCACATACATTTGTACAAGGATTAAATCTTTTTTCATGCGTTACGTTTCGCTTGAGACACACATCATCATTTTGAACTGTTACACAATTTCCTTTTCGTTCAGTTATAATAAACGGATCTTTACGATACACAGTCGACATTTTGTTACTTTCATTTTGTTTCAACAGAACTTTATCTCCTACTTTCAAATCATTATTAACAGTATTACGTTTTACATCAATATACATTTTCCCTTCATTTCAGCGTCGTTATCTCTACATTTTTGCACATCAAAGTTATAATCACAATATATTTCTAACTAAGGCAATTTTGACGCAACTTTCGATTAAACAGTTCTGGCGCAATCGATTTGCTTACTAGTTGACAACCATAACATTCTTTACAAAATCGTTCGCTACCTTTATCAATACCAGCACCATACTTCGCAATCTCTTTTTCATCATTACGATTCCGGGATGATCTCCGTGAGCTAATTTAAGCACATGTTCGCGTAACTCGCTAGGGATTACTATTCTCGTTCTTAGTAATACAATAAAACCAATCGTCGTCAACTCACTTCGAACAGCTAAATACGATTTACAATCAAGTTTTAGCCAATCATTCGGCAATGTACAATTTCTTAAGTTTCTTAACTCTTTATCTGCATTACTCGTTTTTTCAATTTTACGTGTGCTTAAAGGAATAGGCGTAGCATATTTCGCAATCAAATTTACGTATTCATCAATACTATCACCATTTTGTGCATTTTTGATCACATTTTCATTAAACAATCGTGACAAAAAATCACCAATGTTTTTCCTTCCCGCAATATGAATTACTTTATATCGATAAGGTTGCAATCTTAACATCCATCGTTCTATTCGCGCACTAGGTTTCGACCTTGGAGAAAATATAAATTCTAACGCTTTATGATCAGTTAATAAATCAAAATTAGCACCGTATAAATACACATGAAAACGTTCACATGACCACACTAACGCAAGAGCTTCTTTTTCGGTTTGAGAGTATTTTCTCTCTATTTGCGATGATGTACGACTCGCGTACGCTATAATACGATTTTGACCATTTTGCTTTTGCACTAGCACCGCTGCTAGACCGTACGGACTCGCGTCTGCAATTACTTGGGTATGACATGTTTTGTCAAAATAACTTAAAACAGGTGCGTCACACAATTTTTGTTTCAATGTTTGAAATGATTCTTCTTCTGATTTACCCCATGTAAACATAGTACTTTTTCATGTTAATTTTCGCAATGGTTCTGAGATAGTTGCCAAATCAGGAATAAATCGTCCGCAATAATTCACCAGTCCCAAAAAACTACGAACTTCACTGGCATTCTTTGGTTCTCTTGCAGATGCTACTGCTTTTATTTTCAATTCTTCTGGTGCAACGCCATCTTTGGAAAGTACATGGCCCATGAATTCTAATTTCATCATATTAAAACAACATTTTTCTTTATTGAGTTTCAAGTCTTTTTTTTCAATCTTTTCAATACTCCTTCTAATCTCTCATTTGCTCTTTCTCTAAAGATGCAAATACAATGATGTCATCAAGGATGTTACGCAACTCCTTTACATCCTGCCAAGGTTTGTTGCATTGTTCTCTGGTACATCTCTGGAGCACAGCTTACTCCGAACATTAATCTCTTGTATCTGAATAATCCTTCATGAGTTGCAAAAGTTGTTATATCTCTCAACTCTGGGTCTAATTTAATTTGATGATAACCCCATTTCACGTCTACCTTACTAAATATTTTACTTTGGTTCATCTCTTGCAGTAACTCTCCAATGGTTTGAATAGGGTGTCTTTTCCTTTTTACAGCTAAATTTGCTCTTTTCATGTCAACACATAAACGAATATCTCCATCGGACTTTGGCACAACAATTACAGGTGATACCCAATGTGTCGGATCAGTTGTCTTTTCAATGATATCAAGTTTTTCTAATTCTTTCAGTTTTTGTGACAATTTATCACGTAGATGATACGGCACCCGACGTGCAGTTTGACATACCGGTTCTATAGACGAGTCAATTGGGATTTTTAATTGAAAATCATTCAGTTTGCCTATCCCTTTAAATAAACTTTTATATCGATCCACTATTTCAGCCGTAGAATTATCTTTAGCTAAATTGTTAATTTCAGGTTCAATTTTCAAAATTCCTAATTTTGTTAGCGTGTCTGTACCTAATATTGGTTCTCCTTCTCCTTCCAAAACAAGAAAATCGACATTATCAATCACTTTATTATTAAAGGACACTTTTACTTTAAAACCTCCCGCAAGCTTTAGCGGTTCTTTACTTCCATAAGCATAAATTTTTTTCTCGGTAAAGTAACATTTACATTTAATCGAATTCTTTTTTAAAAATTCCCACAATTGTCGATCTAAAATATTGCATGTTGCTCCTGAATCAATAAGCATTTCTACTTCCACATTACCAATAAATACGTATTTTTCGTCTTTCAATTTGATTTCTCGCATTTAAAGCAAAAAAAAGAAAACCTGAGTCATCCGCTAAGGACTTTCCCCGATAGCAAAGTTGTTTTACGCTTTCACATTTCCAATTAAATTTTTTATTTTTATTTCTTACAAATTGTTAATTTCAGGTTCAATTTTCAAAATTCCTAATTTTGTTAGCGTGTCTGTACCTAATATTGGTTCTCCTTCTCCTTCCAAAACAAGAAAATCGACATTATCAATCACTTTATTATTAAAGGACACTTTTACTTTAAAACCTCCCGCAAGCTTTAGCGGTTCTTTACTTCCATAAGCATAAATTTTTTTCTCGGTAAAGTAACATTTACATTTAATCGAATTCTTTTTTAAAAATTCCCACAATTGTCGATCTAAAATATTGCATGTTGCTCCTGAATCAATAAGCATTTCTACTTCCACATTACCAATAAATACGTATTTTTCGTCTTTCAATTTGATTTCTCGCATTTAAAGCAAAAAAAAGAAAACCTGAGTCATCCGCTAAGGACTTTCCCCGATAGCAAAGTTGTTTTACGCTTTCACATTTCCAATTAAATTTTTTATTTTTATTTCTTACAAATTGTTAATTTCAGGTTCAATTTTTAAAATTCCTAATTTTGTTAGCGTGTCTGTACCTAATATTGGTTCTCCTTCTCCTTCCAAAACAAGAAAATCGACATTATCAATCACTTTATTATTAAAGGACACTTTTACTTTAAAACCTCCCGCAAGCTTTAGCGGTTCTTTACTTCCATAAGCATAAATTTTTTTCTCGGTAAAGTAACATTTACATTTAATCGAATTCTTTTTTAAAAATTCCCACAATTGTCGATCTAAAATATTGCATGTTGCTCCTGAATCAATAAGCATTTCTACTTCCACATTACCAATAAATACGTATTTTTCGTCTTTCAATTTGATTTCTCGCATTTAAAGCAAAAAAAAGAAAACCTGAGTCATCCGCTAAGGACTTTCCCCGATAGCAAAGTTGTTTTACGCTTTCACATTTCCAATTAAATTTTTTATTTTTATTTCTTACAAATTGTTAATTTCAGGTTCAATTTTTAAAATTCCTAATTTTGTTAGCGTGTCTGTACCTAATATTGGTTCTCCTTCTCCTTCCAAAACAAGAAAATCGACATTATCAATCACTTTATTATTAAAGGACACTTTTACTTTAAAACCTCCCGCAAGCTTTAGCGGTTCTTTACTTCCATAAGCATAAATTTTTTTCTCGGTAAAGTAACATTTACATTTAATCGAATTCTTTTTTAAAAATTCCCACAATTGTCGATCTAAAATATTGCATGTTGCTCCTGAATCAATAAGCATTTCTACTTCCACATTACCAATAAATACGTATTTTTCGTCTTTCAATTTGATTTCTCGCATTTAAAGCAAAAAAAAGAAAACCTGAGTCATCCGCTAAGGACTTTCCCCGATAGCAAAGTTGTTTTACGCTTTCACATTTCCAATTAAATTTTTTATTTTTATTCAGCATTAATTTCGTTTTACAGCATCGCGCATAATGTCCCGTTTTATTGCATTTAAAACATTCACGGTTTCTTGCCGGACAATTAAGATTTTTCGCTCGATGACCTGTTTTTCCGCAACGAAAACATTTTTCTTGATTATACGATTTAGGTTTATTAAAATTAGCAAACCTACCAGCACTTGACTTTTTCAACAAACGGTTTACATTTTCTCTTTCTTCTTGCTTGATTTCTTCGGGCTTAGCAAAATTTTCTATTTGAGCTACTGCGGTTTCGTACGACCTTGCTATCTCTCTTAGCATTTCCAGATTTAACTCTTTTCCTTTTTCTAAAAATTTTTGACGCAATACATTTGAGTTACATTTTTCAATTATTTGGTCTCTTATATGCTCTTCGACTTTGGTAAATTCGCATGTTTCTGCTTTTTGTCTTAAGGCCCGTTTCCACTACGAGCGTGGAAAAGAGCATTCTTTGTTTCTTTTATTGATCTTCGATTGAAGCGAGCGGTTAAAATTGAAGCGAGCTCAAAAAAAAATCAATAAAACAAACAAAGAATGCTCTTTTCCACGCTCGTAGTGGAAGCGGGCCTTTAAACGCGTAATGAATTGCTCGATTGTTTGGTCTCTCTTTGACTCGCATTCTGAAGGCCCGTTTCCACTACGAGCGTGGAAAAAGCATTCTTTCTCTCTTTTATTGATCTTCGATTGAAGCGAGCGGTTAAAATTGAAGCGAGCGCAAAAAAAATCAATAAAACAAACAAAGAATGATTTTTTCCACGCTCGTAGTGAAAACGGGCCTTTAAACACGTGGCGCTCAAATGGTACATTTATGCTAGGTTGAAAATATTGTGTTAAAGCTTTTTCAGCATCATCATACTTAGACAGATCTCCTTTTAATGTAAAATAAATATCCTGAAGCTGCATACCACCGCAATGAAGAAGCATACTACATTTTTGTTTTTGATCACTTATTTTTCTTGCATTTGCATAAATTTCGAATGCTCTTTTCCACTTAATCCATCTGCTTCCTACACCATTACTAACGCAGTCAAACGTACTCGGATCAAACTTATATTGCTCCATCTTTTTTTCTAAATCTTTTCCTCGTCGCCAATGTAGTGTCTGCTGGCTATCTTTACGGATTAAACCTTACATAGTCCAACAGACCTGAGCACGCGTTCTCTTACAAACGTATATTCTTCTAAACTAAAAACAATTACGTAACAATATGTACAATGTTGCCAATTTACATTAATAATTGTTCACAAACACTACAGGGTAGCTTCTCCAAGGCAGAGAATTTGATCAAACACTAATTGACAAAGAGAAAATGACATGGGAAGCATTTAAGTTGGTGGTCACAAAATTTCTAGGGAACAAAAGACCAGACAACTACACGGAATTGGTGTTAAACCTCATAAAAGCATGCACTTGCATGGGGTGCAGTATGTCACTTAAGATACATTTTTTGGACTCTCATCTGGATTTTTTTCCACCGAACTGTGGAGTAGTGAGTGATGAGCATGGTGAACAATTTCACCAATAAATATTTGCAATGGAAAAGAGATACCAGGAAAAATGGAGCCAATCAATGCTTGCAGATTTTTGCTGGATGACAACTATAGTGATACCTCTCTTACTGCATACAAGCGACAAGCAAAAAGGCAAAGTAAAGAAATGAATTAACATTTTATTTTTAAAAAATGGCAATCACTGGTATGTGTTCTGTGTTCATTGTTGTAGTAGTCAGTAAAGTGCACCATAGCTACCACATATACATCCACATGTAAAAATACAACCTTTGTATCTTTTAAACCTGAGCCAATCAGCAACTTTAACTTAAATTTTTAAATTCAGTGACTGAAAGTATGCAAGAATCAGCAGTTTTCATTTTCGAAGCAAACAACTTTTGAAAAACAGTTGACCAGTGTAATTCTTGACCAGTCTAATCTTTCTGCGATGTCAAACTGGCGGCCCATGGGCTATGTCTATTTTTTAGCTACGCTCTATTTTTGACTCTCGTCTTTAAAATTTTATTGCCATATTAAACCTGCACCTACATTTTAGGGACGAAACTTAAGAAATCCGAGACAGATCTAAAGTGAAGACCTATTTCTTTATTCGAAAAATTGTTTGGCCCGCAAAAAAATGAGCAAATATGGTTCACAACACAGGATGAGTTTGACGCGCCTAATCAACAACATTTGTATTTATAACATTTCGCTGCGTAATAATCAAGGTTATGAAATTAGTTTTGTCACGTAACAGTTAGAGGAAATGTGGGACTAATAGACCTTTACTGTAATTCTTTTATTTTTGAAAAGTAACTCTTAAATGTTATTTAAGCAGTCAAAATCTAGTTTATTCTAGCAAAATAAAGCAAGCATGTCCTAGAAAAGAAAAAAGTTGTTTTACTGAGGTTAGAGTAAATTGTTCTATGCTTAAAATGGAGCAATTATAACCCATTGATATTATGTTTTATGATAATTTTTGTATGATGTTATAGTTAAACAATATAAAAAATGTCTGTAGTGGTCTTAGGAGATAAATGGATCATGATGTAAAGGTCCCGTTTTCTTATATTGTTTTTAGTTTTGTAGCAAAATATCTACTTTTACAAAATATAAAAGTAAAAATCAAAAATATTGTGGTTATAATTTAAATTTTGCTATCAAAATAGTTTAAATCTCATTTACTGTTTGTCTTTCTAATTTTATAAACTTTTAAATTTGGGGGAATTCCTAAAGCCGAAAATCTTTTTTGAATTTCTTAACGCTTAAGAGCGGACAGCAATAAAAAAGCAATAAAACAAACAAAGAATACTCCCGCCAACGCTCATAGTGGAAACGATCTCTAACAGCTAACAGTAAACGAGACGTAAAAGTTTTATCTGACTAAATTATTATTAAAAAATTTTATATCATTTCTTTTTGATCACGTGGTCTGTGTTTTAAAAACTCCGTGACCGATTGCACATAGGCCAACTGCACACTTTTTAATGTATTCAAACTTTCTGAAAATTTATACACGTACGATATTTGTTAATAAAGTAAATAGTTTTACTGATTTAACTTATTAGCGTGCCACTTTGCTTCATTAGAATTCAATTTAAAGCGTCATAAACTATGACCCATAGATTCTATCCACGTGATCCATTGGTCCCTTGAATAGATCGATTTTTAGGAATTTTTTTTTAATTGTTTGTTATTTATCTGATTAATTGCAAAATACTGGGTGTTTTACGGTAAATATAATTGTAGATTTTCATTAGAAAATTGTTGTTTTTCGGCCTCAAACTTGTGCGTCAGCAAACAAATTGTTTTTGATTCATTGTTTTCACATTCAGTGATGGCTTTAGTACGGAGTGAGCGGAGCGGACGCACCAAACTGCACCTAAAAACTGTCTAAAAATTCTTCCCTAAGCAAAATATTGGTCAATTTTTTCATAGTAGCACCATGACGGTGACTCTCCCTAAAGTGATGACTTTTGTTTTAGAGATCACTTTATTTTGAGACCAAAAAATTAGGAAAACAAAAAGTGTCCCCCTATTTATTGTACCGGGCCCCTTTTTTGTAAGGACATCACTGCTCATATTCCTCCTACGATGTCAGAACACAGAATCGATATTAAAATCTGTTTTGACATGTTGATTTTAATCGTTATACGTTAGAAAAGGTCATCTAGCAGCTACGTCATGGGTGACCTTTCTCTAAATGTAAAAAATTCTTGCAAACATGGTTCAAAAGTATAATAACTTCTAGTCTTTTTTAATTGTTGTTAAGATACTTACTTAGGATCAGCGAGCTGTGGTTCCTGATCAGTTCTGCCGATGGATTAATTTTTATATGGTAATGGCAGATTAATCTTTTGTAAATTTTCAAAACTGTTGTTTTTTTATGAAACGTTTTTTCAAATAATTTTTATATTTAAAAATAAATGATTTAAAGCTTTAAAAAAACTTGATTTTATTTTATTATTTATATTTTATTTCATTTCTATATTTATCTTCTTGACTCGCAGGAAAGCGACAGAGGCACTATACGATGGGCAAGCAATTACCCAGACCTGCTTCAGGAGATGATATATTGCTGTCCGTTTGAAATGCAAATAAACATTCAATGTTTTTGATTTCTTTTCTAACAATTTTTTAAGCGTAAAAAATATCTTACTTACTTTAAAAGGATGAAGGTATTTGCAAAATATTTAAGAAGGTGGAAAAAGGTTTCTACAAATGGAGCAGTTGCCTATTGCTCAGGGCCTCACTATCACTGCCGAAATAGGTAAATATTTTTTACAAAATTTGAATAGAACTTCAAATGCTATACGCTTTGGTCTCTAGAAGACATTTATTGAGTTGATTTTTTTCGTAGATTGTTTTTTTACATTGATTTGAGCCAAAGATGCTTTTGGTTTGTGTTTTGTCGGAACCGCAGGAAAAGAAAATATGTTACTTTTATTATTTTTAAAATCTGGACAAGCGCCTTCTTCACCTCTTTTGCTCAATCGATTGTTGACGGCTTCCATTTGGCTGCTACCGTCTGGCAGAGAAAATGAGTAAAGTAGCTGTGATGTAAAGTTCTTCATCCAACACAGGAAGTGTACATGTAAATCAAAATTTCCGAAGAGCAATTTTTCTATGCACATGATCACTGCGGTCTGCGGCTTCTTGCTTTTTTGAAAAGTCTCCAGCAAACAAATGAGACCTGGATCGCTTGATAAAATGTCTCCTTTTTATTTTTGATTACTATCAATTTACAAAATAGCAATTCGAAGAAAACATTACATAATTAATTCTAACGCCTTGCATGTTTCTAGATCTGTACTCCTCTAAGAAATCATGCAGTTTACGAAAGGTGAGCCCAGGTATGAATTATGAACGTGATAAGTTACATACATAATCCTACTTTGAACTATTAAAAGAAAATTCTCTCTTCCCGGAATCGATTATGAAATTTCATTTTATTTTCTTAATAACCTCGACTATTTTAAGTTTGCTCCCTGGCTTCGAGATACTGATCTTTTACCAGAAAAACTCGCCAAATTGCCAGCGGCCAAATGTCAGCCAAAAAAAAGTTATATATAATCTTCGAACATGTTAAAGTCTTTTATCAGAAATCTATTACCCTTCTTCCAGTTAAGTTACATTGACGATTCTATTTGAATAAGAAACTGATGATGACCTTTATAGATCGAAATCGATTTTTCATAATGATACAGTTGGTTTTAAAATTTTAACTTTTATTTGCTATAACAAATTGAAAATTGACCGATTTTATTAATATAATCTTCGCATAGAATATTTAGGCCAATCAAGTGTCATACGGGTGTCGAAAGAAAACTTGGTTGAGGAAAAAATCTGTTTTGAATGTTAGTGATGAGTGAAAAAAAGAAAACTTATAAAATAAATCAGTCAAATTGTAGCAGTAAGACCAATAGATTTGAGTTTTTATCTTTAAATATTTTTATTGCTTGATTAAAGATAAAGATTTAAGCCATTTCGCTACATTGTTGATCTTAAAAGTGAGCACAACTTAATTCAAGATTTTCTATAAACAAATGAATGAAAGACTTAAGTGAATTTTTTTTTCACTACCTTGATAAATTTCTAATGTTTAAACAAAATGGATTCGTCTACTAGCTTTAAGCGACTCCGGTCCGCAGCTCATTGAGCACGTGACCCACATGTTCACGCATCATAAAAATTCACTCACGTTTACCGGTAAAAAGTTAATGTTAAAAAAGTGACTTTGATGACATATGTGGGGGATGTTGGTCATTTATAATTTTAAAGTTGATTCTCATCCCTTTTACACCATTTTTCAGATTTACCTCGAGTTACGTCATGTTTTATATCATTTTGTTTATCTGCTTGGTAAATTTTACTCTTTTCACCAAAGTAAGTAATGCTTGCAAGTATCTTTGTACACGTCATAAATGTAACTGCCAAACACGTTAAGTTTTTTTTATGGTGCTGCCAATTGAAAAACAACCTCAAAGATTGTGCTCTTCCGAAGTTTTTTGGTAGCAACGACTCTTGCAAGAAATGCAACAACCTGAAAGCGCTTTTGGGTGATCCCTCCTATGGAACGCTTCTGCGTCTGACTTCGATACTTTAATATGATCATTAATGTTGTTCCGAAACAATATCAAATAATTAAGATTTAAAAAATAAGCGATATTTTTGTTTCCATTTACGTAAGTGGTTGCGCACATAGAAAAAGTGAACAAGGGAGAATTTAAAATTACTTTTTTTCGATTCAAATTACTTTCAATTAAGAAATTTTTAATTTAAATTAGATCAAAATCTTTATTCATGCTCTTCTGGTAAAATCTGAGTTAAATTGCTGTTAATTCTTTATTAAAAAGTAAAAACAATAATAAAAACTCAACGTTTCGGTGTACTATGATTCAGTAAACCTTCATCAGGAGATTAAGCAAAACACAAATATCATCCGCAATAAAACCACAGTGGTGCAAAAAAAGAAAAAATATTAAAAGTACATTTGTGATCTAAAATGACATCTAATGGATTTAAAATTTTTAATTATAATAAGCAGTTGGATAAAAACAATTGGTTTTATCATTGAAAGCATCATTATCAAAATGAATAAAAAAAGACTCCAAAAATCTTCTTCTTATATAATCTGTTTCTTTTGCCAAAATTTTTGAATTATTCCAATCCATATGATGATTTTTTGAATACACATGTTTCACCAGAGCAGATTTGTTGTTTATATCATTATTTTCTAATCGTGCTAAATTTTTTATTGGATTCACATCACGCATGTGTTCTTTACATCTTGTACGAAATGCCCTAACAGTTTCACCAATATAAATGCCAACACAATGTAAACACGGAATTTCATAAATTACTCCTGGCTATTGCTTTGGTTCAATTGAATCTTTTAAGTTGTGTAAAATTTGCTTGATTGTTTGAAAAGGTTTTGTGTATACTCTAATATTTTGTTTTTTAATTATACGACTTAAAATTTCAGTTATATCTTGAAAATAAGGTAGAGTTACTGTTCCTTTGTAGTTTTTGCTTTTTTCATGTTTCTCAATTTTGTTGAATTTAAATCGATCAAATGTTTTCTTTATAAGCCAATTTGGGTAGTTGTTGTTTTCCAACGTACGTCGTAGCATTTCTTTTTCTTCTTTAAAATCTTTCGAACCTGTAATTAGTTTAGCTGATCTGTTTAATAAATAGGAATAATGATTAAAAGACAAAGCTTCGCGTTATCAAAGCTTATTTAGTAGTGTGATAAATTACGTAACATAAATGAAAAGGGATCTCGTGCTTCGTATCACAAGTATACAAAATTATTTGGTTTAACACGGATCTAAATGCCTTATTGGTGAAGGCACCTAATCAATGAAACATAATATTCACAATTTCAATTTAAATTCAACATTGTAATAATATACGACAAGCGCCTGTTTCGATCTTGTTTGATCTCATCAGGTATATGTAATTACAATTACAAGTAGAAAATTTGTTGTTAATTTGGAACTGATAACATGTCGAAATAATTCAATGCAGTAAAATTTGATAAAAGTCAAAGAAATCGACGAGTATTAATGAACTATGAGAATTCCAATGCAACTCTTTTGAAAATTTGGAATTCTAACTATTAAGATTAAAAGGCAAATTAATAACAAGAATTTCGGACGCCAGCGAAATAGTACAAGGACAGAATGACGTTGTCTATGTAACCTACATCGAAATATTAACAAATTTGTGCTAAGAAATAGGAAGTTATTTGAAAAAGATTGCTGAAAATTGAAATTAGAAGTTGATAACATGTCGAATTCATTGAAGCTGATAACACGTCGAACTCATTGAAGAAATTTAAGGTTGAAAAAACGTCGAATCTATTGATTATGGCAAAGATATGATTTGAACCAGTAAAATTTGAAGCTGATAATGCAT
>OY796891.1:2500206-2653185 GCA_963680785.1 Diplosoma virens
GTCGAATCTATTGATTATGGCAAAGATATGATTTGAACCAGTAAAATTTGAAGCTGATAATGCATCGAATCAAATAGGAATAATGATTAAAAGACAAAGCTTCGCGTTATCAAAGCTTATTTAGTAGTGTGATAAATTACGTAACATAAATGAAAAGAAATAGAATTCGATATGTTATATAATAATATTATATTCGATATGAAAATAATTCAATTCGACATGTTATCAACTTCTAATTTCAATTTTCAGCAATCTTTTCAAATAACTTCCTATTTCTTAGCACAAATTTGTTAATATTTCGATGTAGGTTACATAGACAACGTCATTCTGTCCTTGTACTATTTCGCTGGCGTCCGAAATTCTTGTTATTAATTTGCCTTTTAATCTTAATAGTTAGAATTCCAAATTTTCAAAAGAGTTGCATTGGAATTCTCATAGTTCATTAATACTCGTCGATTTCTTTGACTTTTATCAAATTTTACTGCATTGAATTATTTCGACATGTTATCAGTTCCAAATTAACAACAAATTTTCTACTTGTAATTGTAATTACATATACCTGATGAGATCAAACAAGATCGAAACAGGCGCTTGTCGTATATTATTACAATGTTGAATTTAAATTGAAATTGTGAATATTATGTTTCATTGATTAGGTGCCTTCACCAATAAGGCATTTAGATCCGTGTTAAACCAAATAATTTTGTATACTTGTGATACGAAGCACGAGATCCCTTTTCATTTATGTTACGTAATTTATCACACTACTAAATAAGCTTTGATAACGCGAAGCTTTGTCTTTTAATCATTATTCCTATTTATTAAACAGATCAGCTAAACTAATTACAGGTTCGAAAGATTTTAAAGAAGAAAAAGAAATGCTACGACGTACGTTGGAAAACAACAACTACCCAAATTGGCTTATAAAGAAAACATTTGATCGATTTAAATTCAACAAAATTGAGAAACATGAAAAAAGCAAAAACTACAAAGGAACAGTAACTCTACCTTATTTTCAAGATATAACTGAAATTTTAAGTCGTATAATTAAAAAACAAAATATTAGAGTATACACAAAACCTTTTCAAACAATCAAGCAAATTTTACACAACTTAAAAGATTCAATTGAACCAAAGCAACAGCCAGGAGTAATTTATGAAATTCCGTGTTTACATTGTGTTGGCATTTATATTGGTGAAACTGTTAGGGCATTTCGTACAAGATGTAAAGAACACATGCGTGATGTGAATCCAATAAAAAATTTAGCACGATTAGAAAATAATGATATAAACAACAAATCTGCTCTGGTGAAACATGTGTATTCAAAAAATCATCATATGGATTGGAATAATTCAAAAATTTTGGCAAAAGAAACAGATTATATAAGAAGAAGATTTTTGGAGTCTTTTTTTATTCATTTTGATAATGATGCTTTCAATGATAAAACCAATTGTTTTTATCCAACTGCTTATTATAATTAAAAATTTTAAATCCATTAGATGTCATTTTAGATCACAAATGTACTTTTAATATTTTTTCTTTTTTTGCACCACTGTGGTTTTATTGCGGATGATATTTGTGTTTTGCTTAATCTCCTGATGAAGGTTTACTGAATCATAGTACACCGAAACGTTGAGTTTTTATTATTGTTTTTACTTTTTAATAAAGAATTAACAGCAATTTAACTCAGATTTTACTAGAAGAGCATGAATAAAGATTTTAATAATATACCTGCTATCAAGAAAAGCGAAATTTAAATTAGATCAATTAAGTTTTTGATCTTGCCTCATTTTTTGCGTACATATTCAGCAAAAAAGTTAAAATTGAACAATGCAAAAAGTTCTTCCCACGCTTAGGAAAACTTCAGTAAAACTTTTCCTTTCCCATCTTTTTGAAACTAACTTTGCTCAATCAACTACTTGCTTTGAATTACTCACAAACATAATAATGTAATATTGTATTTATATATTGTATTGTATTTACCTCAGCCTGTTTGCTATAGATCTAGGTGCTCCTGTGACCTCGTGAATTCGATTTTCAATACAAACCCAGCATTTTTCAGACTGCATTTTGCATATTTAAGTTTATCACACTTCATTCGTAGTAATTTTAAGTCATGGTGATATAGTTGTTTCCGTCTTAAAGTAATTTAAAGTTTTATTATGACTTAGAAGTTGCTTGGGCAAGGCAATCGCTTTTGCACTCTGCGATTTAAATATCTGCGGTTCGCTTACGATTACTCGAACGTATGTTTCCTTTTTTTCTTTCGCCAGATAGCAATTACGTAATGCACCTTTTTCATCTTATTTTTCTGGCACACTTGAGGTATATGTAGAAGATTCCAGCGACAGTAAATTCCGCATTGTATAGCATGTGCGAGTAGATTGGTCGTCATGTAGCATTTGTCTATACATACGCTCGATCGCATTGATAGAGATGCTTTGAGAGAGAGTAAAGTAATCTGGTTGAGCGCAGAGCGTGGGCGAAGGACTCTTTGATTGTATTGCATTGATAAGTATTATAATTGTTTGCGCCAGTGCATTGGAGATTAATTCTACGGAGGTAGAATTGTTTTGTGTCAGACGAAATTACGTTTTGGCGCTGGTATCGCTTTGCAGCGGCAGAGCGTGGAAAGGGATTTTTGTCAATTGTGAGCTGTGAATTTTGTAATACGAGCGTACATTCGTTTTAGTAAGAGAGAATGGTCTCTGTTTGTTTGTGGAAAAGAGTCTTCAGCGAATTAATCCGAATTTGGTTCAAGTCAACTGTATACATGTAAAAGCTTCAGGCTCATAGCAAACTACGTCTTGAGCCGGAATAAAATAAAAATCGACACAGGTTTGTTTCAGCGGTTACCTTGTTCTACTGGTTCTATAGGATTCCAAAATAAAGTCTGTGACAAAGTTCAATGAATAATTTAACAAACATTAGATAGTTCAGTGTTTTGAATGTTTTTATCTCAATAATCAACACTTGTTTCAAAACAACATGATGTTAATCTTAATGCTATGTTAAGTGGTAACTGACTTTTAAATCTTATTACGATTAAGTTTTTTTAAAGAAGTTTAATGATACAAAGCCTATTCCAAAACATGCTGAGATTGCATACCGATCCCAGATTGCATACCGGTTCCAGATTGCAAATCCAAGAGCACCCTATAAGCACGGGCCCGGTGAGGACACGTGATGAATATTGAGACTTACAAACACCATCCGAAACGCAAGCCACAAAATAGAAATGAGCGGCTGAGATTTTTAGAAGGACACGTGGCCGTGGAGAAGATTATTCATGCGATCGATTGTTTGGTTTGGAATTCAAAGCAAAACATGATTTTGTTGTTTTTACCACAATTAATTCACAGAATTTATATCTTTGTCACAGACTTTGTTCGGGAATCCTAATGGACCAGTTGAGCTAGGTAACCCGAATACCTGCGCTGAAACAAAGCTGTGTCTAAATTTTATTTTATTCCGGCTCAAGAAGTAGTCTTGCTATGAGCCTGAAGTTTTTGTACAGTTGATTTAAACGAAAGCTCGGATTGGATTTGTTAAAGACTCTTCTTTGCAGACAAACAGAGACCACTGTCTCTAATAAGAACGAATGTATTACAAAAATCACGACCGACGAAATTCTATTCCACGTTTTGCCAAACTGCAAAGCAAACTCAACGCTATAACTTGATTCAATCAACACAACTAATTCTACCTCTGTAGAACACAACTCCCAACCACTGGCGCAAAATAAATTCAACAATCGTCAACCGATACAAAATCTAATGGGCTACTTCCCCTGCCCAAACAAAATCACTTTCACTCGAGCCGTCTCTCGAGTCGTCTCAAATTACCTAATCTGTCTATATTGTCTCGCGCAATAGAAAGCGCATTGGACATAATACACAATACAAGAGCAGCGCTCAAAGAGACGCATTATTATCTTATAATAAAACTACGAATTACTTTTAACGGGGATAAACTACATCGTTATAATTAAAATTATTAGTAATGAAGTGTGACAATTTTTCACGTGAATTCTCCATTTCTACCAAAGCCATTATCACACCATCTGTTTATCATCACATTATCTGTTTCTCTTATGTTTATCCTTTCGACGATTATCCTGACCCCGCAAACATCTTCTCGACCTTTTTTTTTTAAATGAAATTATTGTCTCGTTGAGTTGTTGTTGATATCGTTAAACAATGGAAAAAGCGGTCATACATTTGAGCACATTCATATTCGCGATATCTTTTGAGCGATTACACAACAAGGGAATATTTTTAAGGCGAAACTCTTCAGAGCAATCAGAGAGTTTTTTAACCAACATGTAAATTTTCAAAATAGTCACTTGATTGCTACACTCCTGGGGGTGCAATTTTTTATTAAATATAATATATTATAATTTATATTAAATATATTATAATATATTATATTAAAGATAGGCGTGATAATATGGTATTAAAGATAGGCTTTATTAAGTTTATTTTGGGGGTGTAGTTTTTACATGTGTCATTCTGGAGGTGTAGTTTTTACATGATCCATATCTTCTCTAAAATGAGGGTCACGCAAATGTAAATTGCTCTAGAACTGGACACCCTTAGTAAGTGACGTCAATTGCCTTCTTTAATTTTTCAGAAAACCTTTTTTAGCTTTAAGTCATTTAATTTAACCGACAGTGTCTAAAAACCACAATTTGTATACAGTAGGTGAAAATTTTCTGTAAAGGTTTAACACTTTTTCTGATTAAAACTAACTACAATTAAACAATTGTTTTTCCAACAATGTTACTACCATTTTGAGAATGCATAAAAAAATTTCTACTTCTTAAAACCTTTCTTTGAAAAATCTTTAAATCTTCTAAAAACCTGTACTTTGTAAAGTGCTTCAATTACTCCTTATCTTGACTTTATGGTATTTACAGAAAGTCGAGGTCATTGCTTGAAAATTATGCAAGGTTGAACGTCATTGACGTTGCCCTACAAGTTAGAAAAGAAAAGTTAATAGGATGATGATGATCAAATCGAAACCATGAACATAACGTTAAAAATTCTATTAAATGTACCTTAGAGTTTGTCGTTTTAATGTATTGTTTCCGCTTTCAAGATAAATGGTCAAGATAGCGACAATCTCAACAACGGTCAGGAGTACCCCCAGAAAGTGGACTGGAACGTCTCAGAGGAAGTTATTCTCCTTTCTGATCAAGTAAGAATTTACATGGTTTTTGATCAGTTTTGGTGTGACGCAATAGTGACGTCATAAATAGACTCAACAAAACGATGATAAGTTAATCTTATCGATCGAAGACGTGATCCGAATTGCATCAAACAATCAAGCCGATGTACAAACAGGGAGGCAGAGGCAGTCAATTCTTGCCTCGTGGTCCAGTCCCAGCTGCTGCAGGTGGGTCGCACTCATCCCAAAATGCAGTTTGGGACTCAACGAATAAAACTTACTTTTAGAAGCGAAACTAACACTCAGGTGCGACTTCGTGTGGTAGAAGGAAGACTTCGGGTTCAAGTGAGAGGATGCTCCACTGACTATTGCGAAGGTGACGTCATAGTCGTTGACGCAATGCTGGTTTTGTTGTAAAACTGATTTATTGTTAGGTTGTGTCAATTTTTCGCCCATCTGCTCACAGATTCGCTCTGCTTGCTCCCCCACCTCTTCGTACAATGGGTGAGTACCCCTCAATTATGAATTCAAATCTTGATGAAACATTATTAAACTTTAAACTATTTGGACCTAATCACAATAACGGTTGTATTCTCATAAAAAATGTTTACATTAAATGCAGTAGTAACTTACACTGATTAAAATGTTTAGTTTTATGACGCTATACTGCCCAGTGACTTGCAGAGTCTGCCGACCGACATCGACACAAGGTAAGAATAAATCAGGAGATTTGCTGCATGAACAGAATGATGTTTTCCCATTGCTTGGGTCAATTGGTTTCTCACTAAGTAAAAGATTGCAGATTTTACAATTTTTATATTTACTAGTTTTTAAAAAAGCTATGTATGGAATTCTTGAAATTTTTACCAGTAATAGCTAGTTATTCTTTGAGAATATTACCTCTGGCCCGCTAACAAGGGGAAAGGTGGTTAGTTTAAAAGCAATTTTTTTTCCTTGTCTATACGAGAAACTGCATTCTCATTCCAACCGTCCTCTCTCATCGCACGGCTGTTTGGTCGAAACACCGAGTCACGCTGAAGTAGAACGAAACGAAAACTTCTTAACCTACTAACGATCCACGCCCGGAGTTTTATCCATTTCCTTATTTATTTTTTTTTACGATATAAAAAAGTTTAACTTTCTAAGAACGGCCTCCATGAAACATTTCCTTATAAGGACGCAACAAAAAGCTCTATAAACGCACGTCCAGGATTCGATCCCTTCATTGTAGATACCGACAACTATGCTGCTTTGTTTCAGAAATATTTTTCGGATTTCTTGATTTAATTCGCGTTTACTTCCGGATTGCCGGGTCTTTTCCGTACATTCAATACAGGTTCTTCCTCCCATATCAACAACCACGATCACCTTGGCTCCCCATAAAGCTGCTTCCAATTTCAGGAGAAGTATCGGAATTTTACCTCAGCCGAAGGTGAGCAGGTCACTTCCCAACCCTCTCCATTATGACAAGAATTCTCTTAATCTGTTTCATGGAAGACGCTGCGCCTTTCTTGTCAAAAATAATGATTTGATGACTGAGAAAAACAATGGAGATAAACAAAAAGTTTTTAAATACATAGCTTTAGCATTGGAGAAATATTTTTTAAATAAATTATTTAATAAATAAATGTTTATTTAAAATAGAGATTTGCAAAGTGATTTGGTTAAAAAACCTTCCTCAAACTAAAAAAGTATTCATCATCATCATCTTTTCAAATCAATTTAACTTCCGTTTAAGATTTTTCTAAAAATTGGTTCAAGTATCATCTAATGAGATGTTGTTGGCAGACGCTTCGGAACTTATACAACGTTGGTGTATTTTTGTCGACTTCGACAAGGAAGCAATCCTATTGTGTGGAGGATACAGAACAGCCCATGCAAATCCGGTACACTTTCCAATTACTTCTACTTTTGTTGACTTTCGAATTTCATCAACATTCTCACACAGGTTGGAGCCTTGATGCACTTTATTACGCTTCAAACTCGCCGTCAACCGGGAGAGAAATAAGCGTTTCACAAAGTCGCCACTCCTCGGGAGGATCGAGGGTTTACACCGGCAGGGTCCAATGCTGCGGTTATAGCAATGGCACGTGGAGATTTTACTCGCCTGGTTAGTTACAGTTGGTGCTGTGTTTTCAATTTTTCTAAACTTCTGCAAAAATTTTATTGCTCATCATGGTGTAAGTTTAGAAGAAACAGCTGAGAAGGGGTGGCCAACCTAGAGCTAGCGGGCGCCACAGAGCAATTCTTTGAATGGCAATGCGCTTATTTCAATGTTTCGGCTAATATATTTTAAATTTTAGGAGGACAAAGAGACAATTTTTGCGAAACAAAAAGATAAAAATAATTTTCTATTTGCTTCCTTTTTAAAAATAATTATATTATGATTATTATCTCAATACAATTTTTCATTTCAAATAAACATATCGAATATTCTTATTTTATTTTATCTCTATATTTATCCTCCTGACTCGCAGGAAAGCGACGGAGGCGCTAATACATAGGTTAAGCAATTACCCCGACCTGCTTCCGGAGATACCAAGATATTGCTGTCCGCTTGTAATTTAACAAAGATATGACTGTAATTTGGAACTGCTTGCCAGGACATCAAGCAGGGGAAAGTGCCATATAGTGTCTTTCCCAAGGACACAACAGAATGGCGCGAGTGGGTTTTGAATCGAGGCCGTGTTGCTCACGAGCCCGGCGCTTTAACCGCTTGACCACGCTGCCGAACAGCTTTTCTTAAAGTTCATTTATAGATTTTTGAAAAATGCTGCATGATATTTTTGTGTAAAACATTCCATTTGTTTTTTATCATTTGGGCTTGACTTTTTATTCTTTGATTCTTTAAAGCTGTGTAGATTCTTCTTCTTCTTTCGGCTTCTCCCTACTCGGGGTCGCCACAGCGCGACAGTAATCTCCATTTCACTCGGTCTACTTCGTCTTCTTCCCTAGCTCCAACCCTTTCCATGTCTTCTCTCACCAAATCCATCCACCTTCTCCTTAGCCTTCCTCTTTTCCTTCTGCCTGGTACTGCCATCTCCATCATCCTTTTCCCCACGTAGTCTTCTTCTCTCCTTTTTACGTGTCCATACCAACGTAGCCTCACATTCCGAAGTTTGTTCTTTCGTCCATCTTTCCATCCGAAGTTTCTTCTTCCGAAGTTTCTTCTTCCATCCGAAGTTTCTTCTTCCGTCTTTAAAGCTGTGTAGAGTAAATTGAGAAATAATCTGATGACCTCATTTTGCATTTTCACGTTTGTTGTTAGTATAATTTGTAGATTAAAAAGCTAAGCTTCTTCTAGAAACCAAATCAGAAAATCTTCGCTTTAAATCTGCCCCAACACTTAATGCTAATCAATATAAAGATGATAAGCAAACAATTATGGTTCAGAATAAATTTTCTGATTGGACCCAGCATTTGGCGAGTAAATAGGCTATTATATAAAGAGTGCGCTGTGAGCAGTAGCTTACGTGATACAGAAACGTATCGTTTAAAAATCTTTCAAAAATCATATTTATGCTTTTTGGTTTCTCTAATGTTTTTAACCTGGAATGCAAAACATGGATCAAATTGACCCGAACGATGCTACTCATGTTGATTGCTTGAAGCATTTTGTGAATTTTCTCACAGCATTTTTTTTACTTTTTCAGCGAATTATTGCACTACCCTATGAGATGAAAGTTTTACTCAAATTTTTTCACAATTTTTAAAAAGTGTTGTTTTTTATAAAATACTCCGAAAATGCATAGCATGGGTCATTTTGACCCTAAGTGAGTTTGATAGAAACTGCATTGGTTAGGGTTGCAAAAGTGTTGTTTTAGGCTGCTGAGGTTTGTTATTCTTGGTCAGTAGGTTTTTAATGAGCACCTTAAGTAGGCCTATATGACTGAGCCTAATAGCAAGCGTAGAATGTGTTTTTTTTTTTTGGTTGTGCGATTCGTCATTACCTGATCCTTTAATACAAAGATTTAAGTTGGAAGACAGCCAGGGTCAGCACCCGAGAAAAATCTTGTTCAGAATGTAGTTGTCTATCTAACGGCAACACTTCAAGACTCAGGGAGGAATGTATCCATGGACAACTTTTTTACAAGTGTTCCAGTGGCGAGAACGTTGCTTCAACACCAATTGACTGTTGTTGGGATTATGAGGAAATGCAAACGAGAAATTCCGGAATATATAAAAGCTGCAAAGTCTCGACAAACAAAGACATCAGCTTTTGGTTTCAACAATAAAATAACAATGGTCAACCACGTTCCCAAAAAGAATAAAGTTGTGATACCTTTGAGCACAATGCATCACCGCATAAGCATTGTTGAAGAAGATCCAAAAAAGGGGCCAGAGATTATCAAGTTCTATAAAGAGACCAAGATTGGTGTTGATCTAGTTGATCAAATGGTTCAAACCTACATCTGCAAAAGACAAATCCATTAATGGCCTCTCCTTTTCTATTGCAACTTGCTGGACATCGCAGCAATAAATGCTTATACCGTTTTCCGACAAAGTATATCCTGATTATCTGATTGACCATTATTCAAGACGACAATGTTTTATTACAAATCTTGCTGAAAGCCTCATCATGCCCCATATGATGACTAGGCAGAAAATTCCTCAACTTCACAAAGCCACAAAGGAAGCTATCATGAAATGTGGCTTAGCTTTTTCAAGCACGTCCTTGCCAACCGGGATCATCTTGCAGAAGAGGAAACGGTGCTTCTTATGTCAAACATCCAAGGACAAAAAGGTTGCAAAGTGTTGCTCAACATGCTGCAGATTCTTGTGCCCGGAACACAGCCAAACCAGCATCACATGCAACGAACGAAATGAATGAACCTGGGATCCATGTGCAGTACTATGAACTTTGTAGCGATTCTTTATTTTTGCTTGCCACATCTTCATTTTGCTCGTGGTATTTTTTTCATTATTATGTTTCATTTTTCATGTTCTTGCAACTTTATAATACAAATAGGGTAGTACTGTCCTCATAACGCTGTGACCATAGACAAGGAGATGACAGTAAAAAAGGTGGCAGTTGCTAAAGTACCCAAAGCAGTGTTGCTAAATTAAGTTCAGAAAGCAAAAAATGAAAGTAATAATGGTATCTAACCAAATCACTAACTTCTAATCCTACAATATAACACTAAACCCTGACATAAAAATATACAGAAGTTTGTTATTTCATAAAATTCTGACTGGAAACTCTTTTACCAACAATTATATAAAGAAGAAACTAAAGCCAGTTACCGACGAAACAGTCACTTCCTAAAAAAAATTAAAAAGAAATTTCCTTCAAAATGAAAATTAACTGCATATCAATATTGGTCAAAATGATCCATGTCATGCATTAACGCAGTTTTTTTCGTGCAAGCATTGTAGGGTTAAATCGAGTTTTTTGACAAAATTTGATAAATACTTATGTTTGGGAAACGACGTCTAAATCACTTTCACATAAAAACTTCGGTCCCTTGAGCCAAAGGGCAAGACAATCAGATTTTTTAGCTTTGCTGTCACGAGTTTCCACATCTGCGGGATTGTGGGCGGTGTTCACATAATTCCAGTTATCAGTTGAATTCATCAAATGAATTTTGTCCACTGGGCGTTTTACAAAGCGTGGCAAATGAAAATCAGGGTTCACTATCCACTTCAAAATTACTTGGGAATCAGTCCAAAAATGAAAACTACAAGACAAACACTTCAATATCTTAGAAACCTCCATAACTAACTCCGCACATAACTTAGCAACTTTCAATTCTTTCCGAAAAATGACCCAGTTTGCTTGGTGGGTCAAAACAAGTTTTGATTTACCGATAATAAAGGCTACACTTGAACGATTTCCAATCATACGTCTCAAATACACAACAGCAGCAATGGCGACATTTGAAGCATCGCAAAACCAGTGGAGTTGGTAGCAAGCGATTTTATCTACTCCAGCTTCACCAACTTCGTCAAAGCAGCAACGAGGAATTGAAACTCTGTCCAATGTCTCCAAATGTGTAATCCATGAATTCCACTCACCAACAATCTCATCAGGAAGTTTTTCGTCCCAATCAATACCAGATGCAGTAACTCTTTGAAGAATTAGTTTTCCCGTTAAAAGCCACGGTCCACGTATCCCTAAAGGATCAAATTGGCCTGCTATCGCGCTCAACATTTGTCGCCTAGTAGAAACTTCAGTTAACTTGCGATCAGGACATATGCAAAGAGTATCCTCTTCCACTTTCCACTTCAAGCCCAGAGCTTTCGAATCAGGCATCGGCTGAGAAGCCAGATCAATTTCTTTAAGGTTGAGGTGCGATCACTAGGTGGAACATCTGACAAAATTGATTTAGCAGCGTTGTTTGATACCCATTTACGCAATGTAAATCCTCTACTTTCAAATAGTAATCTGGATTCTCTGGCAATTGTTTCAAGTTCAATTAAAGAATCAGACAACAGCAATAAATCATCCATGTAACGCATTGCAAAATCGCACTCAAAGTAGATGGACTAGCATTTGTGACGTTTTCAGAAACAAGACGTTAAATAGCCAACAGTGCAATGTATGGACTAGAGTTAACTCCCCAAACATGTCTAGTAAATCTATAAATCTGAGTGAATCCATTCACAAGATCATTATCTTTGAACCAAATTAAACGAAACAAATCACGCTGACTTTCAGGAACCGAAACTTGGAAAAAGCATTTACTAACATCCGCCATGCACGCAAATTTTCCCAAACGAAAACGAGTCAACACGTCAACTAATCCATTAAGCAAATTTTCACCAGGATACACAGCATCATTGAGAGACACACCTTTCTATGTCGCAGCGCCATCAAATACGACTCTAGATTTAGCTTGCTTCGTCAAAAAGAAAGGTAGATACCAACACGGCTTACACAACGGATTACTGTCAACAGGCACTAACCACTCGTTTGAAATAATTTCGTGAAAAGTGTGAATCAACGTCTTTTTGACAGAGTTATTTTTTAAGGCACTTTTCCGCAGTAAAAAATTACGATCAAGAGCATATGCATAATTATTAGGCAAAGCTTCGACAACATCAACGTTTAAGGGGACCGGTATCTCGTAACGATTATTTACCACATTCACGTTCGGCTCAACTAATTCTCGAGTAATTTCATCACTTGTGGACACCTGAATTTCTTCATCTTCCAAAATATAACAACGTAATTGTTCTCGTTACGCAGAAATTTCTTGTCTCAATTTGACACAATCATTTTTGTTACAACATTCAAGATTAACTTTCAAAGTTTGCAACTTTCTTTCGCAGCATTTACGACCATCAACACAACCACCACTTGCAATGGGGCCTAAGCGAGTCAAAACATAATTAGGATCTTCAGGTCTAATTCCTTCACGTTCTTCTAAAACCGTAAGGAGAAATTTATCTGTCTGACCAATGAGAATGTCAATACACCTTTAGTAGGGAAGAGTAAAGAGTAGGGATATTAACGCCATCGAAATGCTCTAAGCCAGAAGTATCTACGCTATGTGGGAGAACACATTCATCATCAACAAGTTCTGGCACTACTAAAGCATTCTCCACATCAAATCTTTCACCTGTAGTAAGTGATTCAAGTTCAAAATTCATTGCACCTCTGCACGGTGTGAATTCATTAGCTAACGTACGAATATGTATCTCACTTCTTTTAGAAGCGACTAACCCAAGCTCGTCCATCAAACTTTTAGACACAATAGTTCCCTGCGATGCAGTATCGTGCTGAGCATAAGCCAGAGTAAATCTACCGGTGCGAGGATTGATAACTTTCACAGCGCAGGTGCGAAGCAAAACGATCTTGTTAGACGGACAAATTTTCCTCGCTACAACATGTTTATTTTCCTCGCTACTAGAAGGAAAGTCACAAGCGTTAACACTTTCTTTTGTATTAGTCGCTTTAAAGTCGACAGAGCTTGACCGAACATACAAATCATGCAAAACAGTCGCGTGTTTAAGGTGACAGATAGGACCACATTTACGGCACTTTGACGCAAATCCACAATTTCTAGCAAAATGACCAAGACCAAAGCAATTTAAGCACCTCCTAGCTTCAATCACAACTTGACGTCTGCGTTCCAAACCAAGTTTTTTAAATTTCTCACAATCTCCCAAATAGTGCTTCAATGACGTATCGTTACAGTAGAAGCATACTGGTGGAAGCTTACGATTAGAATTAAATCCATTTAATTTAGGAGACTCCGCTTTACTCGACACAGTTTAATCTTTAGCATCGTTACTTTGAACAACAGACTGACGAATGTGTACTGCATTTCGAGTATTAACAAATTCACCAGATTTTTCGTTTTGCTTGAAAAACGTCTGAGCATATTTAGAAGTCATTATTTTCAACTCGTGCCCAACGAAGTTACGCAGAGAATCGAACCCCGGTTTATTTAAATCAAGACCTAGATGATTAAGATAGTCTAAATATTGTCGCTTCAAAACACCAGGGAGACGATTAGCAACATCTAACAAAAGTTGACCAGACAGTTTTTCAATTTCATTATGCGCATACGCAAAAATTTCCAAAGTGTTTAAATCTTCTCGAAATTTTTTAAGCGAGACAACGTTGTGCAACACACGTGAACCATTACGAATGTCAACAATTGCAGGCTCAGCAGTCAAACCGCCAGGAACACCATATCTTTCACTCAATCGCTCAAGAGCTTTTTCAACACGCTCAGATGTCGACAGACCTCGCATCGGCCCAAAAAACAAATTGACCATTTCACGCGGTTAACCCACACATGCAGCTCTCAAAACTTCAAGACGTCTTTCACTTATAGGACATTGATTCATAAGTTTTTGAATTTGGTTTTTAAAGAAGACAAAGGCAATATTATCACCGTTAAAACTCATCTGTGATGCAAGATCAATATATTCCTTTCTGTTTTGTCTATCAAGGTATGTTTGAAATGCATGATCGTTCAAGACACGAGAATCACCAGCCACATAATCAGAATTTGTACGCTCAGGACGAAAATGCGCAAACCTAGAAGTTGCCTCTACATCATTGATATGGCGCCCCCGAGGCTCTCTCCACTCATTAAAAATAGGATTGCCTGGGTTAACAAAAGGTTTTGTTTCAACCGGACCAGATTGACTATACAAAGGCTTAGTAGTAGAAGCTTCAGGCCGCGCTCTTACAGTTTCTTTATCAACCTGTATATACTGTTCAAAATTCCTTTCCTGGGGACATGACGCACGGTACGAATGCTTTCCTGGGGACATGACCACAGAAAACTTTTTACGCTCAACGACTTTAGACGCTGATCTACGTGAACCAGCTTCAGACAAACCAGGCTCCGAAAGCGCAATAAACCTCTCTTCGGCGGCAGGCTTGGCTTCCTCTATACGAAACTTAGCCTCAGCTTCAGCTTCTGCTTCCTTGGCTTTACCTTTAGCTTTTTCCAAATCACGAATAGCTAGAAGGCTAGCACGTTTACATTCTAACTCAATACGGCGTGCAGCAGAACTTTTACTGGACGAACTATTTCTACCCAACGAGGCTTGTGAGACACTGTCAGAAGCCTTAACTACAACATCATCCTCATCACGTGCAGACGAACCAACAAAACGCGATTCAAGATCTTTAAAACTACTACATAAATTTTCAAAATCAGCAGCCAGATCACAAATAAGCTCACCAACATGTGCCAGATCAGTGACTTTATCAACTTCGGAGCGGAATTCCGAGTATGACTTGACGAAATTATGAAATTCCGGCGCAATCTTATTAAATGAAACCAATGAAGATACTCCCGATAAGTCATCTCTCAAATGCTTAATAGCATTAACCAGCTTACGCCTATTGCTTAACAGCTTGTATGATATCTTATCCATACTTGAGCGGGGAATCGAAGTGGAAGCAGTCGCTGTGGACTGCTCAGCCAGGGTGAAGGAAGTAGTCCTCTCATTAGAGGTCAAAGTTACGGGAGCCACTGTCGGCCCCAACCCATCACAAAGTACCTTAGTCCCACCCCTGAGATTCCCAAAAGGCGCAGGAGAAGACATATGGAACTTAATACGATTAATCAAAAACAACAACAATTTAAGTAACACCCACAAATACTATAATAAACTAATTAAACACTAATAACAACACCAGAGACTTCACAATAACTACAAACTATAATATATATATAATTATATCAAACACTTAAATAAATTAGATTTTATTAACTTTCGTCCGAATTTGAAACCTTTGAATCGTCGATCACACAGTTCAGAATTGACACCTTCCGAGATGTTAGAATTTACAAATGCCGAAGCTGACTGTCGCTGAGAACTTCTGAACCACCAACCGAACAATCACAAATATCACTAGGACACAGAGTCTTCTTGATTTCCGCTTCCACTTCCGCTAATAAGTATCACCAGTTCACCACCGAAGTAACAGAAGCGGCGGCAGTTGTTGGGCTTTTCAACGACCAGGTGTTGCTTATTTGTCTTTCAACAGCAATTTTCTTTATGTTTGGGAAACGACGTCTAAGCGGACCTCTTAGACTTTCACTGTTATCAACCAAATCCGAAGGAACATAAACCCAACTTTAATTAATCAAGAACGCCAAAATGAAAATTTACAAATCAAATCATTGAACTCCGTGATAACAGCAAAAATTGCTGTTGCTACTTCGCCAAAAAACAACTTTTTAGTGAACCTTCAACTGAACAAAAACGTTACTGAAAAACTGAAAGGCAAAAACTTGCACAAAAGAAATGAACGAAAAACGCAGAACTAAATAAGCCAGTCACAGCCAGAGACGGTTCGAATCTCGGGCCAAGCTCGAGCAAGATTCTAAACAACTTACTAACGGCCAACTGAGTAATTATGAAAACGAGTAGCTAAAAACCCATTACATTTATAAAAATGAGATTGGAAAAATTAAACCAAGCGTTAAACTCCTTGAAAAAATTATTTCTAAAAAATCTCAATACAGTATTTTCTTGACTGCTATTAAAAACAATTCTTATCTTGGAGTAAAACTGGACAGATCGCTCGTGTTTTGTCGCCATCTAATGGCATTTCGCAAAAAAGTATCTTCCAGCGTCACACTGCTGAGCCGACTTGTAGTCTCAAGATAAGGTGCTGAAGCCAAAACACTACACACAGCTTCCTATCTTGGATCTACTCAACAGTTGAGTATTGCGCACCCGTCTGGTATCACAGCGCTCACACTCGCCTCATAGACAGTGTCTTGAATGACGCCATCTGCATAGTCACTGGATTCCTGCGTCTCACTCTAACGAGAGACTTTCCCATACTTTCAGGCATTCAGTCAGCTGAGTTTTGCCGACTAGTAGCGACACTCTTTTTGGCTTACCGTGGATCTCTGAATCCTGATGGAAATTACAGATGGAAAGCGGATTACTGCGAGAGTATATCCAGGATCCGTGTTTTCATACCCAGGACCAGTTCCATGCCTGTTGGAATGAGCTTGCTCCAAACAGCTTGGGCCAAACTTAATCGCCTGCAAACTTAGTGTTGGGCAATTCCATTCTCCCATGCACAAATAAGGTCTCGCTCTTTCACCAAAGTGCGAATGCGGCGCCGCTGAACAAACCGCATATCACGTTCTAATAACGTGCCCCATACGTCGGGCACCAAATGGAGCACGAGTTCTGATGGTTTTCGATGACGAAACTCGATGCTGGCTTTACATTATCACTGCCAGCATTTGATCCGGGCAGTGCAGCATCCTGGAGTAGTAAAAGGATAAACCTTCGGCCCCAGTCCTGTTTGTTTCTGACTTGGAGTGGATGCCTTTCCAAACAACGACAACCACAAAAAGCTATTAAATGTTATAGACCTACATTAATTCATATCTACATGTATATACCAACCTAGTTACATATTTTTTTCCATATATTTATGATCACAGAGTATTGATCCATAATAAAGTGATACTCTACACAGCAAAAGCTCTGAACACTGCACTAAGGCCTCATTTCTGTTTATATCATACGATCTTGGTCGAGATAGTCAATGCATTGACTAAATCATAGTGATCCACACCGTAGTTTATACATTATGTCAAAGTATTTCACGATGCGACTTTCTGGGTGTTTCAGATAAAAAAAAAGCAAAAACTTTATAGTTATTTATTTGTATTTTAAGTGATACAAATCAAGATTAATTTCAAAATAAACAATTGAAGCATAATAAGCTGTTTACAAAGGTAAAATAATTCATTCAATTAGTCCGCCCTTGGCTTCAATGCATGCCTCTAATCGTGGCCTGAACTTGGAGCATACCTTGATCACAAAGTCTTTGTTCATGTTGCGCCAGGCACGGTTTACTGACCTCTTGAGGGCAGTCAGACTGCTGTGACGTTTAGAGCAGGCCATGCTCTTGATGCGCCCTCAGATAGAAAAATCGAGGGGGATGAGATTAGGGGATGATGGCGGCCACATGTTCTTCTGCCAGAAATCGACCTCAGGAACGCCTGCGTTCTGTGTTGGCTGGTGCGCCATCCTGTTGGAATATAAAGTCCTTGCTATGCTTCTCTGCAACTTTTTTCATCCACGGGACAGAGTTTTTTGGAGAACTTCCTGGTAGTTGGATGCAGAAAGATGAAGTTCGGTCGGGAACCAAATCGGCGGTGAAGCTTCACCCTTGCTTGCCACAGCACCGAGGAACATCAGCGAGACCGGGTGTTTCGTTTTTGTAATAAACTTAGCAGCTGTGGGAACATCCTTATCAACTTCTGAGCCTTTCAAACTGATGTACCGGACATTACGACTGTTACGAACTGGGTCAATTAAAAAATTTTTCTTATCCGAAAGGAAGATAATCCTGCGTAAATGTGCATGCTTCAAGTGATTCACGAGGCTTTTGCATCGCTTCAGACGGGCCATAATGCTTTTCTCTGAGAGCAAGGGGACGCACTTTCTCACGAGGGACTGGCCATTAAAGTCGTTGCGCACTGCACGTAGGACAGAATTAAGGGAGATGCCCAGTTCCTTGGCATACACTCTCATTGACTTAGTTGGTGTCGCTTTAATGTTCTTTTTGAGGCGAGAAAGGCGTCTAGGGGTCCTGACAGTGCGTGTTCTAGGTTTCCTGGACCTCTTGCCAAGCGGGGCACCAGTTTTTAGAATTTTTTTTACGGTGTTGACGAGGCTATGGGACACGCCGGCGAGGGCAATAATGTCATTAGTCTTGTGTCCGGCGCGTAGAAGAACGGCCACTTTTTCTCTTTTGGTGTTACAACAATTATTTTAAGAATAATTACTAACTGTTTGTAAAGATTAGAAAGTCAAGATAAGGATATTCTGGAAATAGAAAAAACGAGAAAAATTAGGTTAAACTTCTATCAAGATATGCCGAAATGTTTTTTTATTTGAAACACCCGGGTAGTTTGGGAAAGGTAGATCGTTATTGATATACAGGCAGTGGCGTACCAAGGATTTTTGAAAGGGGGGCATGCAACCACAATTAAATATGGTTAGTGGAAAATTTCTTTAAGTGGTAAAAAAGGTCTTCGTTTTTGAATCTGTCTCCGTTTTGCCGATTTTTCTTCTTCAAAAAAATAATGATCTCTAAAAAAAGGTTTCGCTTTGAATCTATTTCTAATTTTTTGTTTTTGTGATCTGAATGGGGGACATGGCATAATGCCCCCCCCTAAATACGCCACTGTACACAGGAAATGATCTAAACCAAATGTGGTGTTTAAAAACCAGGTGAAAAGCTTTAAAAGTACATTTTGATAGTAAATCTGAGGACAATGTTACAAAAGCGCAATTTTCAACTTTCAATGGAAAGTGAAAACTTTTCTAAAAATCATTACAGATTTATTTAGAGGGTTGTTAATCGCCTCCACCTTCATTTTTTGAAAGATGGCGCCAGAAAAGATGAAGAACGTGGACCCCCTGGCACAGTTATCGAAAACAACAAGCTGTTCCGGGCCGATTTTATTGTTGCTGACACATAATCCAAACAATTCAGAAACTGGATCAAAAAATAAATGTACGCGCAAGTTCTCACTTGAACAAGATTTTTGTCACTATTGGTCTATCACTGCAACTGCAGGAAAAAGGCGACACTCAATGGGGGTGAATTGAAGTCGCGAATCAAACAAATTACTTTTCAAAAGTGTTTTGCTAGTACAAAATTTCAAAATAACTACGTATGAAAACCAACGATTTTATATGAAAGAATTTTGTATGAAAGCCCTCGGTTTTAATAGCCATTTTGAATTACTTTTTCTTCATAATCAATAAATTTATTTTATTAATGATAATTTTAGATAGAATATTTGGCTTTGCGAAGCAGCCTTCTATCTCTACTGCACAGCCCACCACATCCCAGAGAATTACAAAGAATCAAAAGCCTATGAATCAAACAACTACAACACCAAGAACTACAACTCGAACAACCACAACACCAAGAACTACTACAAAAGTTACAACACGTCGCCCTACCCAGCCACCAACATCTTCCTCTGGATCCAACCCCACAAACCTATTCAATCGACAATGTCTGGACACCCATAATTTTTTCAGGTGATTATTTTCTATGAAAGTTTGAAACTTTTCTAAATGAAGCTAAACAAAACTGTTGAGTATATCTCCAGCTGTCTAATTGTTTGCCATCAATTCATTAAAATTAAACTTAACCATGAAGCAAATTTTTTTCTGTAATTCTGCAGCTTTTGACTAGAAAATATTTTAAAGAAAAGATTCTTGTGACAAAAGCTGAACTTCTACAACTGTGCAGTTTTATGCCAGATCATTATATCGCATCAACTACTATCATTTTTGACGCGCAAGGCAAAGTGGGAGGCGCTATTCATTGCGCGCTCACTTAAGCCGCAAGCAAGAAAGCTTCCAGTTCATAAACGAATTCTTTCTGGCGACCACCAATCTTTTTTTCTTTTTCTCTAAACCAGTGGTTCTCAAACTTTTTGTCATGTAGCCCAACTTTTTTCTGAATTTTGATAGACAAGCCAGAACGGCACAAACAAGGTATTTAATTTTAATAAATTTTTTAAATTCCAGTTAAAAACAACGCTATGAAACAGTGGTTTTTGGCCTTTTTCAGATTGCGGCACATTTTAGGACTTTTTCGAAATTCGCGGCACACTTGGTGCAGATTTTTTGATTTCAGTCCCTAAAAACTAGCGTTTTCTAAATAAAAAAATAATAAATAATAAAAAAAATCAATGACGGATCAATTGACTAATGTTTTTTAAAAAGTTTCGCGGCACACAGGTTGAGAAACACTGTTTAAAACCGACGTAATAATAAAGATAAATTGTTTGGTGGGCCGGATTAATATATAAAAAGAGCCGTAAATGACCCGCGGGCCACGGTTTAGAAAATCCTGCTTTAAACCAATTAAACCAAACCAAACCTACTGTATATAAACCACGTTTTCTTGCAGTTCGTCATTGCCCACGATTTCTTCTGAAAAGAGTTGGCCGAAAGAATTTTAAAGAAAACAGTCTTTTTAAAGATTATTAAAATTGAAATAGTTAATGGTTCCGTTAATATCTGTATTCATTTTTAAATTTTTGTATAACCAAGAATTTATTCAAATTAAGATTGCTATTCATTAAACCTTTTTTGTTTAATCATGTTAATTTTTTATTTGAGTTTCTTTTACTTGGCAGCAACTGCAACATTCGAAAAGCAAAACTTTTCAGTTGACGCTTGTTTTTATTATCTTTGGTGTTCTGAATACATCATTATTTTAACCGCCAAAAGCATTTTACATGTAGTACGGTCCAAAATATAATGAATAAATAAATAAAAGTCCGCTAGAACACAAAGATCAGCATATGCACTGGTAAATGTTATTGCTTTCATTATAAATACGACATGCATAAATCAAATAGTTATGTGAAGCGTAATATTCCGAGAAGGACGAAATTTTGAAATCAGCTGTGTTTTCCCCATTGCGCTCAATGTGAATGCAGATTTTTATAATGGAAACATCGATTTGCTTCAGTAGATCGAAGCAAACGCAAAGATTTTCTCATGTTCTTGATATTTATATCGATAATGTTTATGATGTAAGAACACGCTTGTTGCTGCAGGTCTGTACACAATGTTCCTCCCCTTGAGTGGGACCCAAGTCTCGCTCAATCATCTCAGCGATGGGCGAATAGGCTCCTGAATTGTGCTCCTGAAAGCGCGTATCCAACAAATCCTGCTAGAGAATGCCAAGGACAATGGCCCCATTCTGACGTAAGAACGAATTCATAAAAATATTGTAAAAAATCCATAAAATTATGAAGAATTCTGCGCTTGTTTTAGTCCATACTTTTCAGCAATTAAAAACTATACACGCCCTCTATACAAAATTCAGGCAAGATCAATACTTTTTTACTTTTTTGTTAATTTTTATTCATTCATTTTCATCTCTATATTTATCTTTCTGACTCGCAGGAAAACCAAGGAGAGGCTATACATAGGGCAAGCAATTACCCGACCCGACATTGTTTCCGGAGATAAAATGATATTACTGTCTTGTTAAAATATTTTTACCTATTTTTAAAATTTTTAATTATATATTTGACAGAAATTTATAGCTATTTAGTAAGACTGCCAAGAAGGTAAAATTTCCGTAAAGTATCTTTTCCAATTGACACAACGGTATGATGCAAGTAGGTTTTAAACCGTAACCGTATTGATCACAATACAACGCTGTTAACAACGTGAGCAGGCTGCTTTTAAACGTTTGCACGATTTGTCAGTTTTAGAAGTTGTAAATCAAACTTTTTTGAATTAAAGCAAACAATTTTCACGTTACTTGAGAAGAGCTTTCATTTTACGACATTTTCCTCTGCTTGGTGGTCTCAGCAAGCAGCTTTAATTTCAGCCATATCTTTAATTAAAATAAATTTAGGGGGTAGCAATATCGCAACATTTGATAAAGTAGTTTCGGGTAATCGCTTGAAGATTACTCTAAGTTTTTAAGCCTCCAACGTTATTCTGCGAGTCAGAAGAATAAATAGAAATGCCAATACAATGATTTTCTTTAATCATTAATTCATTATCCATGGGACATCATTCTTCAAATGCAAGAACAAAAATTCTCTTTTGTTCAAACCAAAATTGCAAGCGCAAGAAAGTAAAATATTAAAGTAGATATCTTACTTTGCTTCCAAACATAGCTAAATCCCGTGATATATGTTCAAACAATACAGTTGCTGCAAGTTTTTTAACTTTGAAACAGAAAAACTCTGGAGTGAGGCCAGTAGAATCAGGGGAGAACATCGCTTATGACGTGTCAAGCAACGGGACCACTGCCCAGAGCTCGTTGTTCCGATGGTACTTCGAGATCTTTGACTATCGTCCCGACAACCCAACTGTTCAGCAACCTGGAAAACCTACAGGTAACTTCATAAAGACCTACGACTAAATGTGGTTGTTTGAAGCTTATTGATAATTCGAGTCGAGTTTGGACAACTCGAGTTTGGCTACTCCAGTTTTTCTTTTCCAAATTTGACAGAAAGCGGAGAGATCGATGGTCCGAAGCAGTTCAGAGTATTGACTTTTCACACTCTAGTCGAAAAGCGTGGAGTATTTTGAACAAACTTACTAGTAGGTCACAACACTCTCCTCGTCACTGTCCCGTTTCAGCCGCTATTGCATTTCAGCTGGTTAGAAATGGGAGTACGAGGCTGTTGACCGCAAGTCATCTCGACTTGTCTTTCAAAAAGTGTCTGAATTTTTGAGGGCCACAACACCAGACGCAGTAAATATCTTTGACGCTTTCTCACAGAGAGAATTTACTGCTGCCCTCCAACAGTAAAACCAGGTGAAGCTGCGGACCATTATTCCATCTGTCCAGAGCTTATATTCCGTGCAGGAGCTTCTTTAAAATCCTGGTTACGTGACTTCCTTTCTTCCTGTTTGTTCCGACTCAAAATTCCCATGATTTGCAGAAGAGTGCTTTTTGTCGCGACTTCAAAGTCAATGAAGTTCGTGAGGAACACAAAAAGTTATCGACCAATATCTCTGCTCTGTGTCCCCTACAAGATCCTCGAGAGGCTTATCTATGCCAGCGTTGATCCAATTACCGATGCACTGCTTCCTAAAGAGCAGGATGGATTTTGAAGCGGGAAGTCAACTGTGAATCAAGTTGTTTTGCTGACCCAGAACATCGAGGATTCTTATGAGACTAAGAAGAAGGCTGGTGCCGTATTTGTCAATCTGACAGCTGCTTATGACACTGTCTGCCACTGTTACCTTACATGCAAGCTGTTGAGGCTTCTGCCAAATAAGAACGTAGTCAGAATGATCATGGAGCTTGTTCGAAACCGAAGTTTTACCTTTTCTATCGGTGACAGCAAGCAAAGAGGTTACGCCGTCTGAAAAGTTGCGTTCCTCAGGGATCGGTCTTGGCTCCACTCTTATTCAACATCTATACGTACGATCTTCCATGTTTTCCAGAAAGTTTACTTATGCTGATGATTTAGCATTATTGCATTCTTCTGGAAACTTGGAGGGGACTTTAACCCAAGACATGTCTACACTTCTTTAGACTTGAAGATTGAAGCTCAGTCACACTAAGACGGTGACGGCAGGCTTTCACTTAAATAACCGAGTGGTCAAACGTGAGCTAAAAGTCTACAGCAATGATAGACTTTCACCGTTTTGTCCAACCCCTACACATCTATGAGTATAGCTGAAGAGATCGCTCACGTTTTGTCACCATCTAGTGGCATTACACAAAAAACTATCTTTGCGAGTCACACTGCAAAGGCGAGTTGTCGGCTCAGGATGTGGCGCTGGTGCCAAAACACTACGCATAGCCACCTTATCTTTGGTCTAGTTAATAGCTGAGTACTGCGCACCAGTCTGGTGTTGCAGTGCCCACACTCGCCTCATAGACAGTGCTTTGAACGACGCCTTGCGCATAGTCACTGGATGCCTACGTCCCATTCAACGGAACACTTACCCATACTTTTAGACAACCAGCCACCTGTACTTCGCCGACTGGGAGTGACACTCTTTTTTGCTTACCGTGGATCTCTGGACCCTGATCATATCTCGTATGGTCTTTCAAGTGGTTCCTCAGATACTCTCCAAAAGAGGCTAAGATCTGGATGCCCGTTTGTGCCTTGTGCGCGGAATCTTTTAAGCAACTTTGCCAGACTTGGCATTCGCGCTTCTGAGTGGACAAATTATAGATGGAACACGGAGAATTGTCAGAATCCATTCAGGATCCGTGTGTTTATACCCAGGACTGGTGCCAGGCTTGTTAGAATGAACTTACTCCGAACAGCTTGCTTGCGTTAAGCTCAATTACCTGTGCTCAATAGCTCAATTACATGGTGTTGAGGGATTCCATTCGTCCATGCTCAAATAGGGTCTCGCTGCTTCGCTAAATTGTGAGTGCGGCGCCCTTGAACAAACCGAAGACCACGTTCTAATAACGTGCCCCATACATCGGGCACCATATAGATCACGAGGTCTGACGGTTTTCAATGACAAAACTCGATGCTGGCTTAACAACATGACTACTAGCATTTGATTCGGGCAGTACAGGAGCCTGAGGTAGTAAAAGGATAAACCTTTGGCCCCAGTCCTGTTCGTGTCTGACCTAAAGTGGATGCCCTTTCAAACGACGACAACGGTTGTAATAAATTATTTTCCAATAGTTTTTTAGGCTTTTGCAAAACTTGATGGAAGTTTTATCAGTCAAATAATGATCAAAGCCAAGCAGAAAAAAATGAAAAATATTAGTAACGGTTTGTTGTTAGTAGAAGCAACTCAGATTATCCTCCACATCTCTGCTTTAACGCTAGTCATTACACATAAAAAATTTTTCAAAAATATTTTGAATCATAGTTGAGTGATACCAGATAATCTAATAACATTTTTCCCTGTTTTATTATATCTCGCAAGCTTTTCAGAATACGTTTTGCATTCTGCTAAGTTGACATGCAGTGCGCTTGTTTTCATTAAATGCTTTCAGAATGTTTACAAATAAAACAAAACACTTTTAATGCTGGAATGAAGTAAGAGCATAAAACTTTTGTTTTTTATTGCAGGGCATTTTACCCAAATAATTTGGAAGGACACGGGAAAGCTGGGCTGTGGATTTGCGCAAAGTGAAAATCAAGGAAAAATTAACACCTGGACCGTAGCTCATTACACACCTGGGGGAAACATTCGTTCCCCTATCCAAGCAAGAAACATACAAGAGTATAAAGAACAAGTTCCCCCTTCACGAACAGGTTTGAGGCTCTTCAGGCAAAGTTTCAAATTTACTCTTGTTGCATGTGTTTTTCTGGTTCGATTTATTTTTCTTGTTCTTTATTTAGTTGTTCCATATAAATTTGTTTTTCCATCCATGTTTTTGTAGCATGTAGTTTGTTGTTGCTCATGAATTTGCTGTTATATCAATAATTTTTTTTAAAAGCATATTTCTAGCTGCATGTATATTTTAGCTATTTAAGTATTCTATTCAACTATTTTGTACAGGAAATTTGCTATTTGCATTTTATTAGCAGTTTTTTAATTTAAAAAAGTAGCTAACTCATTAAATTAAAGAAAAAATAAAGAGTATTTTTTGTTTATCAAGATTTAATAGATTAGTTGAAAGAAGAAAATACGCACAAGCGCATGTGCTAAAAATCTTGTAGACGTTCTAATCATTAATTGTCTTATTTCCAAACATTATATTAATACATTATAGATTAAGATATTTTCTGGCTCCAGGTCAGAGTTACAAAATAAGTCACTCAGGTAAGATAAAAACAAATTTCTTGTTTCTTTTTTAAAATAATTTGGACCGTTTTGAAAGCAAAGTGCAACAAAGAGTTCTTCAAATTGCCTTTTTAATTTGTAAAAAGCTTCTACTTTAGCGATTTCATTTTGCACGCTACAATTAGCGTAGTAAATGCATTTAAAACAAGCACAAACACATACACAAACAAACAAACAAACCAACACAACCACCTAAACGCACGAAAACACCCACCTAACGCACGCACACACCCACACATACACCCACATCTATTTACCCCTCTCCTACACATGCATTGTCCACCAGCGAGAAAGACTTATTCTGGTTATATGTACGACCATTGACCAAACTCACAGCATGTCGCTCGCCACAACACTTGCACGATTATAGGGTTGAACGAAGCCAGTAGATGCAAAAGCAAATAAAATTGATGAATCGTTCAATTCAAGTTTATCATTTCTAACAAATCTTATCACAATTTGAAGTAAATCACATAATTGAGTACAATTATAAGGCTTATGAAAAACTTCGTTTGAAAAGAGATCCCCAATCTTGAAGAGAAACCAAGAAAGAAAAATTCTTTTCAAATTAACAAATTCTACACTCCACATATTAATGTTTAAGTTATTTAACTCATTTTTTAAATTCTTCCCAAAATATACCAGATTGTATTTTGTTTAGGATCGTGCCGTACAAGGTGTAACGGGAATGACCAAGCTAGTTGCCTTGGATACGACAGCTCTTTCACCTGCTCCTGCGAAATGGAGTTCTTTTTGACAAGAGGCCGGAGCCAAATCACCAGGTTTGTTTTAATTTTGTAATTTATTAAATTCTCAATCGTTGCAATATTTGGAAAAAGGGACAGCAAAGCGATGCAAAGTCTTGCTTTCAGTTTTTTTATAGACCAACCTAATTTTTTATTGTTGTCTTTATTTCTTGTGTCGCCATTACGTAATCGATGCGATTGTCTCTGCGCCTTGATAATAGACGTCCAATATGACGTCATACGTTAGGCTACTCGAAATGTTAATTGGTGGTGGTGGTGGTGGTTTTACCCGACCCATTCCTAGGGATGAGGGCGCGGATCAATTCCGCGGAATCCCAGTAGTCGGGCGACTCCCCACGGACGGGACCAGAGGTCCAGAAGAGAAGGGGTGTGGCCGAAAATGGCCCGACGCAGAGGGTCTAGTACAGGGCAGTCGAGCACGAGATGTGAGAGATCCTGTGGTTCAGAACCATAGTTGCTGCAAGAAGGAGTCTCGGCTCGACCAATCCTGTGTAGATAGGAGTTGAGGAGAGTGCTGTGCCCGTTGCAGCGTAAACGGGAGAGAGCACAGCGAGCGGAGCGAGGGAGAGTAAGCTCCTCGGGAGATACTGTAGGGATTTGGTGTTGGAAGAAACCAGATTGGACACTGCGTCTCCAACTGGTATAGAGGGATAGCCGTTGGGAGGAGATAAGGGGTGTGAGGGATACTGATATACTGGAGGGATCGAGAGAGGCACCGGCTTTAGCTAGAGAGTCAGCTAAGTCGTTGCCTGGGAGGGAAGAGTGACCAGGTATCCATTGTAGATGGACAACCTTGGATTGAGATAGAGAGTTAAGAAGAGATTGGGTATTGGATAGGGATTTTGGGGTTAAATATGGTAGGGGGGTAGAGAGAGTTGAAAGGACAGATAAAGAGTCGGAAAAGAAGGTGATAGATTCGAAATTACATGTCTTGGAGTGAGAGATACACCACTCAAGAGCATGTAGGAGAGCGAAGGTTTCAGCACTATAACTGGTAGTCCAGAGACCAGTCGAGAAGGAAAGCGAGGTAGCAGTGACACACTTTGTACACTTGATGTGTATCCCTGCACCACCCTGTCCCAGCCCGCCAGGTACCAAACCGTCAGTCCAGGCAGAGATATCGCTGTGAGATAGAGTGGAAAGATGGGAAGTAGCTGCAGTGTTGCGAAGGGAGGGGGGGTCCTTGCGAGAGCATGGGGATGAGAGGTGGAGTGAGATTGTGTAATTAGATGGGGCAGACCAGGGGGGTTTAGGAGGGCAGAGGATTAGTGATTCACGGGTGAGATGTAGGTTAGGGGTAAGGCTATGTGATCTGGAGAAGGATCTCCATGAGCTGTTTTTTAGACGTGTACGGGGGTTAGAGTTCGCAAGAGAGGCTATAGGAAAGGTGGGAGGTAGACGGAGGGCTCGTTCAAAGAAGGAAAGAGATTGGTGAGTGAGGGTGACTCGTAGTGGAGGTAGAAGTGCTTCTATATGAAGTAGAGGAATGGGAGTGGACGATAGACAACCTGTGATTACTCGACAGGAAGATCTATGCATCCTCTCCACGGAGGTGATGTGAGTAGGAGATGAGAAGGGAAACCAGCCTGGGGAAGCATAGGTGAGGATGGGGCAAATAAAGGCTTTGTATAGGGTACATAAGGATTCTTTTGATGGGCCCCAGGAGGCAGAGGCAATGGAGCGGAAAGCACGGAATCGGTTGTGAAACTTTTTCCGTAAGGATAAGACGTGATATTTGAAAGAGAGAGTGCGGTCGAAGGTTACACCGAGAAAGGTTGGATGAGGGTTGAATTTGAGAGGGGTGTTAAGAATGTGAAGAGAGGGTTGTATACGTGATTGGTAGGGGTCTAAGCTGAAGAAGGATGTTTCACATTTGAGGGGGTTGAGAGGAAGGCGCCATTTTGAGGACCATTCCACCAGTCTGTTGAGGGCAGCTTGTACTACAGCGGTTGCACACTCAACTTTCGGGGAGGAGGCCCAGATGGCTAGGTCATCTGCATAGAGAGAGGTCTTAACAGATGCAGGAAGGAAAGTGGGAAGGTCATTGATATATAAAGAAAAGAGAACTGGTCCTAGAACCGAACCTTGGGGAACTCCTCTTCGGAGACGGAAAGGACGACTGTATGAATTACAGATACGGACTTTCGAACGGCGATCTGAGAGGTAGGATCGTATCCATTCGACAAAGCAAAGAGGAAGATCTAATGAGAGGAGTTTAGAGAGTAGGGCAGAGTGCCAAACTGAGTCAAAAGCTTTCGCAAAATCCACAGTGGCAAGAACTGTACGTGCGCCTGGCTTAGATTGGTGGAAGGAATCTGCGATTGACTGTGAGAGAAGGAGAACCTGGTCTACAGTCGATCTACCAGGTCTAAAACCAGCTTGCACGGGTGAGAGAATGTCATGTAGTTCGAGAAAATAGGTTAGTCGTCCTAATACCATTCTTTCGAAGAGTTTGGAGGTACATGAAGTGAGAGAAATGGGTCTATATGAAGAAGGTGAGTCAGAGGGTTTACCGGGTTTGAGAATGGGGATGATTGTTGATTGTTTCCAAGCAGACGGGAAGGTATGTGTTGACCAAGAAAGGTTGAAGATGTATAGAAGAAAATGTAACGCAGATTGTGATAGGTGGGATAGAAGAGGGTAGGTAATTTGATCAGGGCCGGAGGAGGTTGATGTTGAGAGTTGAGAGATAGCTGTAGAGAGTTCAATTGAGGAGAATGGTGAACAGAAAGTGGAATGCAGGGTGTTGCAGTGTGCAGTTCTGATTTGCTTCATTTGGGCTTTCTCGGTGCTTCGAAAAGGTTTTGAGGTTTGGGTAGAGAAATGGGACTGTAGGTGTGAGGAGAGATGGTTGGCACAATCTACAGGGGTATGGCAATTTGAGAAATTGGGAAGGTCAGAAGTAGTTGGGGAGGGGGAACCAGAGATGGAGCGAAGTAGAGAAAAGACTTCGCTGGGAGGGTTTTAGGAGAAAAGCTAGAGCAAGTATTCTGCCATGACTTGGCTTTAGCCTTATTAATCACAGTGGAGGTATATATGGATGTAGTGATATAGTGCTGGCGGTCTTCTTCGGAACAGTGTGTCTTTGCAAATGCCTTTCGGCGTTTTGCGACGGCATCTGCGACTTCAGGAGACCACCAGGCTTTAGCAGGACGGTTGATGCTGCCGAAAGGAATGGCAGAAGTGGCAGCATCATTGAGGAGTTTGGTAAAGGTGTGGGTGGCTTCAGAAAGAGAGAGTGTTGTAAAGTTAGAAGGAGTGGGGCAGTGGGTATCAATATAAGTAAGGTATTCATCCCAGCGAGCTTTATTATAGTTAAATGAGGGGGGGCGGTGGAAAGAGTTAATTATAGGGGAAGTGGGAATAGTGATGGAGATAGGAAGATGATCTGAGCCGAGGTCCGGAAGGGTCTGCCATGTGCATTTAGAGGCTAATCGGGCAGGAACTAGGGAAAGATCCGGGGAAGAGTGGTTTCCAGTAACACGGTGTAGTAGGGTGTGGTGTTCGGGGTTATTAAGAAGTAAAAGATCAGAGGAGAGGAGCCAATCAAACAAATCTTTGCCTGAATGGTCTTCCGGTGAGTGGGAGTCCCAGGATGAATGATGGCTATTAAAGTCGCCAAAGATGTAAGTGGTAGGAGATGATGGTAGGAGAAAGGGTGAGAAGGATTTTGGGCGGGAGTCGGAGGAAGAGGAGCGGATAAGAGGGACATAGACGTTGAAAAGATGTATGGGAGCGGCTCCTTTTATTTTAACTGCAATAGCTAAATAATCGGAGCTGGGGTCGAGGGAGGAGAGGGATTGTGTGGAGAGTGAAGTGTAAGATAGACCATTTTTGACAAGTATCAGAACACCTCCTCCTAGGTTTCCCGTAGAGTTGGTGGTTCCTCTCCTCGTCATAAAAAGGTTCTTTTGGAGGGTTTTGTAGCCTGGTATGCGGAAGGTGGAGTCAGAGGAGAGGTGTGACTCTTGTATGAAGATGAGATCGTACTGATTATGAGAGAGAAAGTGTAGGAGTTCAGTACGACGAGGGCGAATCCCATTAGCATTCCACTGTAGGATTCGGAGGTTGTTTCGAGAGGGAGAGGAAAGATGAAATGAGGATTGTGTGAGAGGAGAGGTGGTTTGTTGGGTTTGAGGAGAAGGAGTAGTCAATGCAGAGGGAGGGTAAGTATAAATTAGTTGGGGGTGATTAGGAAGATAGGTGGGATTATTCGAGGTTGTTTTGGGTGAGGGTTTAGTTTTTGAAGATATGGTTTTGTGGTTGATTGTGAGTGAAGGTGGGGGATTTGGAGTGTGAGAGGATGGAGATGCAGAAAAGAATGAGGATATGGGATTGGAGTGTGAGAGGGAGGGGGGGGGTTGAGAAGAGGATGGACACATTGGGAAAGTCCAAGAGTGTCCCGGGGAGATTTTGCGGAAGTCAGCGGGAGAAAGACCAGAGCAGGAGAGGTGTACCCAGAGAGAACAGCCGGTACATTGTATTGATCTGTTTCCCCAGTTGACTCTACGGGAGCAGACAGAGCAGGAGTCTATAGGGCCAGGGTTGGGGTGAATGTCACCGCTGATAAGAAGAAGAATAGAGATAAGAATCAGCGGTGAGTGGGATGAGTAATGAAGAGGTTTGGGGTGGAAGGAGGGACGAGGAAGAGATGTCCGAGAGAGAATAGAAGGGGTAGGGGGGCGGTCAATTGGGTTTAAGAGTGCTGTCCACATGTGACCGCGCATTGGACAGCAGGGATAAAAAATGAGAAGAGTTGTCCAAGGGAGAATCGCCCGAGGATGAGACCCTCGGGGAATTGACAAGCCATTTCGAGCCTCCCCAGTGCAGGGAAGGGGACTGCACCACCACGTTGAGGTGGCTTGTCGTTGGTGCAGTATTCGCCGCAATTGTCGTTCCGCAATTCTATCGCACGAGATTCTTGCATCGAATCTCGTGCGATAGACATGAGTTCCTCGATTATTCCGTTTCTTTAAAGCTCTCTCTTTTGGGGCTAATTGGATATGGACTTAATCAGTGGACAACGACCTTCCTTGCTCTTAGAAGAAGAACCAGTTATTAGTGTTAACTACATTCCACGCTATCGAGCCAAACACTTCTTTCTATAACATCGAGTAGACAGCCGAACCAATAAATCTCATTTGCTCACTTCATTCAACTTAAGTAATTTGAATTTTATCATTTTTGTATAGAAGATTTTTGATATTTAGTTTCTATTTATTTATTTGATTGCATCATTGTTTGCAGGAGCGAGCCACAATGCATTGGGTCTAGAGGGGGATGTGCTGTCATATGCAGTTTTCCACAAAGCTTGGGATCAGCAAAGTGGATTGGAGAATGTCGAGGTCAAAGGTCATGCCGCTGCACGAACATTGCCACCGCTGACAACCGCATCGGAGCGATCTGTGATTAGTCAGCTCGAGAGCGTCATCTAGCGAAAATAATATATATTATGTTTCAATCGCGTGATGTTGATAACGATCATAATAAAGTTTATGCAAATGTGTTTGTGCAAAACATTAGATCTTTAAGCAATTACAATGAAAAGAAAAAAGGTAGTTTGAATGCATTTTGAGTTTGCATGTATGTAAGTATGAATGTATGATCGCCCTGGAGACTGTGTTTCTAAAACGAGATAAAACACTTCTCGCAGTTCTGTTCGTTTCTCAGACACACTATCATCTCTTGACTAGAAAAATAATTGCTTTTGTGAACCAAGAAACAACTATTTAATATCAGGAATGTGTTTATTGTCTAAAAATGTAAAAATTACTTCGAGAAAGAAAATTTTTTTCAGATAAAAAAAGCAGCACAATTTTAAAAACTACTAACGCCCTAAAAATATCTAAATAGAACTTAACACTGTATAAAAATCAGTACTTCCAAAGTGCTCAATAACAAAGTTAGAGCTTAAATTAACAATAGCAGTCTCTTCTTATGAAATGTGTTATGAGTCTCTTCACAAAACAAGTCTCTTTTTTGTCTTATCTCTCTTCTTATGCCTTCAATCAAGCGAGTGTACATATATAGATAAAAGTCATGTGACGACGAATTTACTCGTATACGCGGGACTTAACTCAAATTTCCTGGAGGGAGCGCTACGTTTGAATGCGCTAGAACATTCCACTACCATCGAGATAGCAAAGCTTGGACAAAAACATATTATGTCAATACTGTCGGACGAAAAAAGAAAAAGGGATATATACATCGAGCACTAGAAAGCGAATCGGACGTTATATCACATAATACGAGAGCAGCGCTATAAGGCGACGCGATTATTATCTTATAATAAAACTACGAATTACTTTTAACGGGAATAAACTACATCGTCATGATTAAAATTATTATGAATGAAGTGTGACAGACAGAAAAGCGAGAATTTTATTGGATTTTTCCGTTCACAAAATAGGTTATTTATATCTAAATCTTACTGAATCAAGAAGACCTAGACAAGATCACCTATACAAAAGACAAGAGTCAAAAAAAAATTTAATGGATGTGCCAAACCGATACCTTTTTAAAATTTAATGGATAGCGATAACCGTAACTTTAGAATTTCATAGTTTTATAATGACGTCATAAATATTCTTTGTTGTGTCCCAATTTTTATTGCGAAGCGATTAGCTGGGGCAGCAGTCCTTGAATGCAAATCGTGAATTAAATGTGAAGCCCAAAGACACACATTGGTGTATTTTGCTCAAAACTTTGTTTCAGCTAAAGCTTAAACATTTTGTGCAATAATGAAAAATAAATAAAGTTTTATTGCGTCGTTAATTAACAAATGCGTTATCTCAGTTTTCTTCATTAACTTGCCACCTGCTATTCTGCCATGTCTACAAACATTATCGACAACAATAGTAAGGAAAATGTGAGACCAATGGATGATTAGTCTAATTTTTTGATTTTTGGAAGGTGTAATATGTCTCACGCTTTATTACCTTTTATTAAGGCTTTAAAAGACTAAATTTAAAGCAAACAGAAATACAACAGACACCATGATGATTGCTAACTAACTGAAATAACGAAAAAGAAACATGCAAGGCCAAACCTACGACGTCACCAACACTGCACAAGAAATGAAAGAAAAAAGCAACTAATAAAGTGACACATAAAGAGGGAAAATCACCACAATCTCCCCCCGTTAAAAATAAATGTTATTACCATATCTGTCTACAGGTCGGCGAATACGTGAAGAACGACGTAAATTAGGAGTTTCGCAAGGTGCATCAGATGATATGCTTTCATTATCGTCCGGCGCTGCTCGACCGTTGCTAGTTATGTCAGGTTGCGAAAACGAATTAGATTCATTATCACTTTGCTGTAAAATTGTGTTTTCGGTATCGTCAGAATGCGATGAAAGATTTGTATCGTTCGCAGCATCAGCAACAGGGTTTCGAGCTAGATCTCGTAGAGAAACATTAATTTCTCTTCCATCTTTTAATTTTACATGGGCGTAATGCGAGTTAGCTTCAATGAGCTCAGCTTCTTCAACTAGCGGGTCATTTTTGTTGCGAACATAACATTTCACATAAACTGGCCCAGGCTTCACCCAGGAAGGTAATGATACACCGTTAAATGACTTTCGAGAGTGCGAAAACATACGTTCATGTGGTGTGCAATTGATAGCGGTACACAGCAGAGATCGCATAGAATGAAGTACATCAGTTAGAACGTATTCCCAGTGAGTCAGAGGAAGTTTTTTTGCAAAGCTAATAACACAGTTTGCCAAATAGTGCGGTTACAACGCTCAACTTGTCCTTTTCCTGCGAGATTGTATCTATTTGTTCTACTTGTCAGCACCCCAAAATTATGAAGCCACGATTTTAGTTCAAACGACATAAAACTAGACCCTTGATCGCTATGCACATAACCAGGAAAGCCAAATATGCTAAATAAATGAGTAAGTTTTTCAATAACGGTCGCTGATTTTATATCGGGGCACGCATACGCAAAAAAAACGTGAAAATTCATCAACAATAACAAGCAGATACTTATTTTTTGAAACGGATAAAAGTGGTTCTTTAAAGTCGATACTAATTCGTTCAAAAGGCTGGGTTGCCTTTATTAAGTTCATTTTGTCTTCTGGTTTTAGGAAAGAAGCTTTTACTTCGCTGCAATCTTTGCAAGCTTGTATAACATTTTTGACATCGCTTAACGAAAACGGCAAGTTTTTAACTTTGACATAGTGAGCCAATCGAGTAATTCCAGGGTGACACAATGATTTATGTAAATTGATTAACGACTTCAATGATGGAAATGATACGGATGCGGAAATAGCGCGAGAAAGCGTATCTGAAGCGAAATTAAGTTTACCCGGTCGATAGATTATCGTAAAATCAAAAGTGGCAAGCTCTAATCGCCATCGTAATATTTTATCGTTTTTGATTTTTGATGTATGCCTCATATCAGGCATAAACGATACGCTACGCTGATCTGTGATCAGTGTAAAATGTTTTCCTAAAAGTAAATGCTTCCATTTTCGAAGCGCTTCGACAACAGCGTACGCCTCTTTCTCCACGGCTGAATGTCGTTGTTCCGATGTCGAAAGGGTCCTAGCGTGAAAGGCTACCGGTTTTCCATTTTGATTTAAGGTTGCAGCAATGGTAAAATCGGACACGTCGGTTTCAATGGTAAACGGAACAGCTTCATCTATCGGCTGTAAAGTGGCGTCGGCAAGCTTGTTTTTCATTAGATGAAAGGCAGAAATGGCATCGTTTGATAGTGGGAAGGCTTCGTTTGGAACTAAAGGCCTTATAATTTCTGAAAAATTAGGAACCCACTTTGAATAGTAACTGAATAAACCAAGAATCCTTTGGAGTTCTTTTTTTGATTTTGGCACTTCTAGATCTTTCAGCGGTGCAATGCACTCTGGATAGGGCTTGATCTCGCCATTTCCCACTAAATGGCCTAAAAGTTGAATTTGTGAACGATTGTATTGGCACTTGTTTTCATTAAAAGTAAAATTTTCTTTTTTTGCAGCTTCCTTTAATGCACATAAATTTTCGTCATGGGAAGCTTGATCCATGCCGCCAACTGTAATATTATCCAAATATACATTTACTCCTTTTAGTTTGTAACGGTCGATAAATTCGTTCATCACGCGCTGGAAAGCAGGCACAGCATTCGTTAAGCCAAATGGCATAACTTTCCACTGGTATAATTCTAATCCGGATTGGAATGCGGTGTAAGGACGATCTTTTGGATGAATTTTAATTTGGTGGTAAGCCGATTTTAAATCTAGAGTGCTCATACGTTTCCATTTGGCAACTTCGTTAACAATTGATTCGATACTTGGTAGAGGGTAGGCGTCTAATTCTAAAAACAAATTAATTGTACGGCTGTAGTCAATGCACATCCTTCTCTTACCTTTCCCATTATCGACGACAAGTGGTTACGCTCGCCAAGGTGAATTACTTCTTTCAATTCGATTTTCGTTCAGCAGTCTATCTGTTTCCGCTTTTATGAGCGCTTGGTCGGATAAAGAGAATTTTCTAGACTTTATTGCAATGGGTTTACAGTTTTGGTTAATGTTGCGAAATAAATCAGGATATGGTACGTGAGCAGTCGGCATAATTGATGAAATGTGAAGTTCTTTTTTCTTTCCACGGAATTCAAAAGTTACACTCTAATGTTGTTGTAATAAGTCATCTCCTATGATTGAATCGGCAATTAGGTTTGACATAACGTAAGATTTAAAATTTTTATAGTGGTGCTCAAGAAAAGTTAGATCCATGTAAGAAACGCCGCAAATTTCAGTTTTAAGAGATACATCGGCCATATTAGCAAAGTATTTTATAGTTTTATACGGAAGTTTATTTCTCTTCATAAATTCTTTATTTAGATAGCTGTTGGAACTGCCGGTGTCTACCAAAGCTTGGCCGGATATGTTATTCACAGTAATTTCAGCTAAGACATGTTGTGAGAATATGGATCGCATAGCCGTAGTCGGAGCTAAACAAGGTTGATCTACGCAGTTCAAAGAATTTTTGCGTTTTAAACAGCATTTCGCATAATGGCCTACCTTTCCGCAAAAATCAAAAATTTCGTTTTTAGCAGGACAGCGACTGTGGGGATGCCATTTAGACTCTCCACAAAAATAACACGTAAAGTTTCGAGATTGTTTTTTTGAAGCTATTACGCTAACATTTTTTCATTCGATTTGGTTTCGTCTTTTTGGAGAGCGCACATCTGTCGGGAGGATGTATCTTGGCAGGTATACGTTTGCAATTTAACTTTGCCAGTTCAATTGAACGAGTTTTTCATGGGCTTCTGTAAATGTTAAAGTCCTGTTTTCAAGTAGCCGTTGCTTAATAAAGTTTGAAGAAAGTCTATTTATAAAAGAATCTCTTTTCATGTCATCTTTATACTCTTGAGCACTTACAGCGGTAAAGTCACAATTTTGATTAAGTTTGTTAATACGCAAAATAAACTCATCAACTGATTCACCAGCACCTTGTTTGGCTGTTGCAAGCATGTGCCGCGCGTAGATTTCGTTCTTTGGCTTTACAAATAAATTTTGTAATGCAGTTATAGTGCTCTCGTGCGTAGTTTCTTCACTTATAAGTTTGTAAATAGGAGCTGATAAATGAGCTGTCAGTACCTTTAGTTTATCTACAGTATTTTCTCCTCTAGGCAAAGCTTCGACAAAGTTAGTAAACGTTTTAAGCCAGAATTTCCATTCCTCTTCAGCTAAATGTGAATTGGGATCTATAGTAAGCTTTTCTGGCTGCAAGTACCTCCATTCAGCATTAGAAATTTTTAGTCTTTTAAATTGTAATATGTCTCACACTTTATTACCTTTTATTAAGGCTTTAAAAGACTAAATTTAAGGCAAACAAAAATACAACAGGCACCATGATGATTGCTAACTAACTGAAATAACGAAAAAGAAACATGCAAGGCCAAACCTATAACGTCACCAACACTGCACAAGAAATAAAAGAAAAAGGCAACTAATAAAGTGACACGTAAAGAGGGAAAATCACCACAGAAGGTAACTCCTAAATATTATTCTGGGAATCAAAATCTAGCTTTCTTATCCGCTGTCGAAAATTCTAGAAAATAAAGCAAGCATGTACGAGAAAACAAAAAAAGTTGTTTTTCTGAGGTTAAAGTAAATTTTTTTTGCTTATAACTGTCACGCTCTTCCTAAGTATTTTCTTGTTAACCAGAATAACATTAAAATACTGCAGGAGAACCCTACGTGGATTTCGCAGATAACCAACTAGCCTGTTGATTGGAGCTTTTACGAGTTTTGAACTGGCGGGCCCTAGCGATCTAGGTAGTCAGGCGGGTTTTATATTATAAGATAATTATATTAGAGAAACGATGAGTCAAAGACTAAATGAAAATTGAAACAAACGCAAAATTTACGCACGATGCTACGATTCACAATTAATTTAATTAACACTTCATCACTTGCCTATACCCGAATTTAATATAATTTCACGCTAAAGCTTAATGCCTGCTTGCAGTCCTGGACAGATACAATTGACACAACCAAATCATGCTCACAATACGTTCGTACGAGCACTAACATCTAGAATCTGAATCTGAATAATCTCTTCTCGTTGCTGCCCTACATATATACAACTTTTTAGCGACCACGTGCGAAGGATCACTCTATACCCGTTCTTTCTCAACAACGGGAACAAAGTCACTTCACAAGCGTTAATCTACAATCAAAACAGTGGTCCAGGGCATAAGCAACAATTGAAGGATACTGGCAGTTAGTCACAGATACGCTCGTACAATTTACACAACTGCATCAATGTTAATGCGATAAAACAACAACAATCGCTCGGCTCTTGACAGCAGCGCTTTCTAAACCGGCTCCTGGCGATGCCCAATTAAGAAAATGGCAAATTTTCTATTTAAACAATTAATTTAGAAAGGTGCAATGACTCTATGTGGTAATTATTGAAACAGTAGCGTGACAATAACCAAGAGATTTTGATGCATAAATATTATGTTTTATGATAATTTTTGTGTGGTGTTATAGTTAACTTTATATATTTTATACCAAATAAGTTTTATCTGGAAACAGTATCCCTTAGCAAGGATGGGGTAATTACATGACAAAAGTGGTCGATTACAATTACAATTACGCACCCATTCTGCAAATGCGATTACGATTACTGAAAATTTGAAAATAATCAATTGCGATTACTTACACATTCTGCAATTACCATTACGATTGCTCAAAATGATAATGTGTTTTTTGAATGCTACTGTACAACAAAAATTCTGAAACGCATTGGTAGAATAATCTTTTTTTTAATTTGTATCACGATTGTTATTTAAAATATTTGTTACATTTTATAAACTGAAGTTTTGAAATTGTTTATCATAAGCAGCAACATGTGACGTCACAAATGGGGTTTCCATTCTTGAATGCTGCTTAATGTAATCGACTACATCTAAGTTTTTCTCAATGTAACCGAATACAATTACCCCATGTCTGACCCTTAGTGTTAAAATATCAAAAAAATGTCTGAAGTGGTCTTAGAGGATCAATGGATCATGATTTAAAGGTCCCGTTTTCTTATATTGTTTTTAGTTTTGTAGCAAAATATCTACTTTTACAAAATATAAAAGTAAAAATCAAAAATATTGTGGTTATGATTTAAATTTTGCTATCAAAAAGTTTAAATCTTATTTACTGTTCGCCCTTTTAATTTTATAAGCTTTTAAATTTGGGGGAATTCCTGAAGCCGACAATCTTTTTTGCATTTCTTCACACTTAAGAGCGGACAGAAGTAGAAAAGCAATAAAACAAACAAAGAATATTCCCGCCAACGCTTATAGTGGAAACGATCTCTAACAGCGAACAGTAAACGAGACGTAAAAGTTTTATCTGACTAAATTATTATTAAAAAATTTTATATCAATTCTTTTTGATCACGTGGTCTGTGTTTTAAAAACTCCGTGACCGATTGCACATAGGCCAACTGCATATATTTTAATGTATTCAAACTTTCTGAAAATTTATACACGTACAATATTTGTTAAAAAAGTAAATAGTTTTACTGATTTAACTTATTAGCGTGCCATTTTGCTTCATTAGAATTCATTTTAAAGCGTCATAAACTATCACCCATAGGTTCTATCCACGTGATCCGTTGGTCCCTTGAATGAATCAATTTTTAGGAATTTTTTTTAATTGTTTGTTATTTATCTGATTAATTACTAAATACTGGGTGTTCTACGGTAAATATAATTGTAGATTTTTGTTCAAAACGTTGTTTTTCGGCCTCAAACTTATGCGCCCGCCAACAAATTGTTGTTTTTGATCCATTGATCCCACATTTCTCCAAAAATGTCACAAAACAGAAACAATATTAAAATCTGTTTTGACATGTTGATTTTAATCGTTATACGTCAGAAAACGTCATCTAGCAGCTACATCACGGGTGACCTCTCTCTAAATGTAAAATATTTTTGCAAACAATTTTCAAACCTTTCAAAAGGTTTAAATCATAATTACTTCTTCTAGTCTTTTTTAGTTGTTGTCAATATACTTACTTCAGTTCCGCGTACTGTGGTTCCTGATCAGTTCTTCTGATAGATCAATCCTTATATGCTGCTGTGAGACTAATCTTTTGTAAACTTTCAAAACTGTTGTTTTTTATAAAACATTTTTCGAATAATTTTTATTTTTTAAATTTATGAAAAAATTTTATTTTAATATTGTTTTTTCTTTTATTTTATTTTAATATTTATCCTCCTGACTTTTAGGAAAGCATCGGAGGCGCTATGCGTAGGGCAAGCAGTCACCCCAATCTGCTTCCAGACATGTCAAGATATTGTTGTACGGTTGAAATTTAAATAAACATTGTTTCATACATTCGATTTCTAGTCTAAACAATTTTTTTAGCGTAAGAAAACTATCCGGTTTTAAAAGAATGAAGGTATTTACATAACATTGGAGAAGGTGGAAAAAGGTTTCCACAAATGGAGCAGTTACCCAGTTACCCAGGGCCCTATTATCAGTGCGGAAGGCGGTAAATATTTTTTACAAAACTTAAATAGAACTCCAAATTCCCTACGTTTTGGTCTTCAAAAGACATTTATTAAACTGATTTTGTTCATAGATTGTTCTTTAATATTTATTTGAACCAAAGATGTTTTTGGTTTGTGTTTTGTCGGAACCGCAGGAAAAGAAAATATGTTACTTTTATTATTTTTAAAATCTGGACAAGCGCCTTCTTCACCTCTTTTGCTCAATCCATTGTTGACAGCTTCCATTTGGCTGCTACCGTCTGGCAGAGAAAGTAGCTGTGATGTAAAGTTAATAAAAGAATTAAAAATTATAATTCTTCATCCAGCACAGGAAGCCTGTGTAAAAGTTAAGTTTTGAAGATCTACGAGTATTCTTTCAAGTCAGCTTTGCTTTCTTTTAATGTTAATTGTTTAATGCTAAAATAATTAAGCAGAAAATATTTTACTAGGTATTTGATATAGGCGAGAAATCAAGTTATTTGTGACAATCGCTTTAAGCATTATTGCGCATTACGATTTCTCAGTGTCCATCCACGCAACATTGAACCTGGACATCCGGGCTACTTTTGTGAACAGGCAGCAACGGGGTCAAGCTATGATCAACAAGATGTCAGAAATTGCTCGCTTGGAAATTGACCTGGAATAACCCTCACCATCTCAGGAACAGCAATTGCCGATTTGTCAATCCGGCTAGAGCTGAGTTGTAAACGAGTCGATTAGTTCAGGCCCGAAGCAGACCCGAACCCAAATTTAATTTGAAGCTTTAAACAGGCCCGAAAAATCTCGAACATTAAGTTTGGTGTAGAATATTTATATGTTTTTAATTGAATCGCTGTGAACATATCATATCAGGAATTTAAAAAGGAGAATGGCGGAATGGGTTCGCGTTGACAAAGTCAAAACAACCAGCTGGTTGGCGCCGAAAAAAGGTCATCGTTCATGTGTAAGCTCCGCACTGGGCCCGACTTTGGCCCAAAATTTTACTCAAATTTAGGCCCGAACCCGGCCAACTTTTAACTCCGGACCGGAGTGCGTCCTTGCATTAAAATGTTTTAATGAGGTAATAGTTTTATTCGGCAACGATTTTAACTGATTAATGACGTCATAACAAAAGCTTGGTACAGGTTTTCTTCCTAAAAACTGAAGATCCGTGTGACCAGAAGACGAAAATTGCTGTTTCATAATTGGGATAAAAACTTCAAAAAGTTTGACAAAATCTTTCAATTGCATAAAAGTCAATAATTGTTCGAGTTAAAAAAAATTGCAATTTCTGCATTGAGACGTAAGTTCAATTCCAAGCTATGTCATGCTGTGAGCATAACTAGAAAATAATTTTGATAACAAAGTTAGCAAGTTTTAACAGGATAGAGATAGTGATACTTTCAAAAGTAAGTTGCGGTCTACTCAATTGACACAAATTTTTCTAATTTATTGAAAAAATAAATATAAAATTTAATCAGAAACAATAAATTCTATTTGTTTTGTTATTTTATCAATCAATTTATTGCAACCACAATATTTTTTAAATGTTTTGCTAACGTAATGCTTTTTGAAAAATTTTGTAAGGCAGTCGTAAGTATCCAAGTCAGAAATCAACTCAAGATTTTGAGGACACGGGTTCATTGCTGAAACACATCGTATATTTCAGGCCACCTATATTATATACAGTACAAGACTCAGCCGCAGTAAGATGGCTTTACGCCGCCTACCGATAACTCTAACTATCGTGTGCTTTCCTGTGGTTGAGTGGAGCCTGAAGAAAAGCAATGAAACAGAGGGCTCGTTTGGGGTTGCACCCCCTCATTCCTTGCTATTGTCGTGAGAAAATTAAATAAAAATTATAAAAATAATAATGGTTAATTTTTTAAACCTTACCGGTCTTGATCTTAACAAATTATTTTAGTTATTATTTATTGCAAGCTGTTATTTTTACGGAAAGGTAAAAATATTATTGAATGGTTCAGGCGCAATTATAGATGAGCCTATTCTAAATTAGAAAGAAATCCTCATGGGTCTGCGTTGTTGGGGGGTCACTTTGGTTAAAAGTTTGATTTATGAAACTTTTAAAAGATATATTTTGACTATCTTGGGTACCACTATGTTTTTACACATAATAATATGTCAATGATGGTGCTATCAGTTTATTAGTCTATGTTTGTATCAATATTTTTTTATTGTGCTCAATGGCAAGACAAACCAACAACCACAAACTGGGAATAGCAGCGCCACTAAGTAGCTGAAAAAAGCGATTAGAAAAACCTTGACAAAATGGAAAGAATAATTGCATGAGCGTCAGAGGTTTTTTATAAATAATAAAATAATTTTCTATTGTTAATGATTTAATTCGGACGAAATTTGCATAAAATATTCTGTGAAGTTATAGGAAGTCCTTCAATATGTTTAATTAAACTGCTTTTCTAGTAGCTTCGCTCGTATTAATTGCAATTAAAATGAAATGCAGATGAGAGTGAATTTAGTTTTAAAATCAAACTCCTGTTGCCAGATTTTGTGCTAAAAAGGTAGAATCAATATCGAAAGTCTTTTTTTATTTTAAGTTGTTTCAAATTAAAAATATAAGAAGTTTTGTATCATGTTTCTAAAAAATTATTTTTTACTAGATTTTGTTGCCAGAAAAAATTTGTTTAAAATTTTGACGTGCTTTTTGGAGATTTGTTTAGAAGTAGCTTAAAAATTTATAATTATTATTTGAATAGCCATTATTTTATTAGGATTTGAATCTCTGTTTTTTTGATTTATGAACTTATGTTGTAAGATCCGCGTGTGTTCATAAAAAAAATTTTTTAAGCGGAAGTCATATTAATATCATACAAATAAAGAACTGAATGATTAAGGGTTTTCGAGTTAATTCTGCGCGTTACTTTTAAACAAAATACTTAGTTGAGATCACGATTTTATTGCATCCGAAAATATTTATTTAAATCTTCAAATTTTTTTACAATTTTTTGATTTCTAAAGTTTACTTTACAAAAGTAACAGCTTTCTTTGTAATATAGTGTATAATAGCATCCTAAATATTTCAAAGAAAATATTATCTAATCAATTGTGACGGCATGCACGATTCTAAATCTGCAATCCTCTGAAAAATCACTCTTCATGCAGCTTTTCAAGGGTGAACCCAGAACGAGTTTTCGAACCTGATAAGTCACTCGCATTGTCGTACTCTGAACTGTTATAAGAAATTTTCTCTTCCTGGAAACGACAATAAAATCCCATTTTATTTTCTTAATATCATCGATTATTATAAGTTTGCTCCCTGGCTTCAAGTTCCTGATCTTTAATCAGAAAAACTCTGTTCAATTATTAAACGGTAGCTTGCCAGCGGCTAAATGTCAGCGGAAGGAAACTTGTATATAATCTTCGCACAGAGTATTCAGGCAGTCGAGTGTTGCACGAACGTCGAAAGAAAACTTGGTTGAGGAGAAACAATTTGTTTTGACTGTTAATGTCGAATCAAAAAAAAGAAAAATATATTTAATAGTTCGAGTCCGAGTTATAACAGTAACACCAACAGATTAAAGTTTTTATCTTGAAATATATATTTATCATTTGTTCGAGATTCTAGTCACTTCAACCTTTTGTTGATCTTGAAAGTAAACACGATTTATTTTTCAAGGTTTAATCAAAACAAAAAATAAATTATTAGTTTTGTAATTTTAAGTGAAATAAATTCCAGCGTTGTTTTTTCAATATCTTCCCAGCAGAGGTTATTCAAAGGAAAAATGACAGTGTATTAACCGTATATCAGTCATCCTCCCCTTGGAATGGAGCACGTAACCCATTCGTTTACTCGTCATCTAGTCTTTGTCACGTGCCCAAGTTAAAACTAGTCCTGTAGAATTTAGTTAATACATCCACCTCAAGCTGGCCCAATATAGTTCTAATAAGGGTTAGTAGTAATAACTGATTAACGCTGAACTGCAACTAAGCGCGATGAGCAAATGTAATCAATGCGAAGCATGTTCAGGATTTATGCAGCTTAGAAAAACCTTCGTAATGTCGTTTGCTTAGATAAAAATGTTTTTTAAAAAATGGCCGTTACTTTCATGGCATTAAGCCCCGGATTTAAAATAAAGCAAGACTAGCTTCTGAAATTCAGTTTTGTTGAGCCCCAAAAACAGATGAAAAAATTACTTCCGTATCTTTGAAGCTAATGACGTTTCTTCCTCTGGTTCGTTATCGTTGTCGTCATCAGAAATTTCAATCGTGAGCCCATCTTTATTTTGTCATAAAGAGTGCAAACTGCACTTATAAGCGAAGTTTTTATGATGGAAAATGATTTGAAAAATTTTGTTTAAAAAAACTTGAATGTAATAAACGGTTAGATGTGTTAACCGTGTATGTGTTAACCGAATTTAACTGTATTTAGAAAAGACTTATTAATAGACGTCATATTAGAAATTGTCTTGTAAATAGCAAATTTTTATCCTCTATTGTTCCTTAGATTTAGCTAGTGTTACGTAATGTTTTACATCATTTTTTATATCTGCTTCGTAAATTGTTGTCTTCTTGCTAAGGTGGGTACTTTGTAGCGACTACCGTATATTTAACTTTTCTCAAGTCACAAATATTCTATATTAATTATGAAAATAAAATAAAATAGAAAAGTTGCAGCAGTTTGCAAACAATTATTCACGAAGTAGCTAGATATTTATAGATTGTTAGTTTAAAACTTATTTCAGTCGCACTTGGGTCATGGAAACAACTAGGGTCTGAATTAGTTGCTTTAAAAGAAGAATCCAAAGAACAAAAATGGCAACATGATTTTAGCATTTAAAACATAAACAACTTTCTTGAAGAAATTACATGAGAGCAATGATCGCTAATAGCGGAATTAATTGTTTGAAAAGAAGCTATTTTTGTTCATATTAACATAAATAACAAATTTTATTTGTTTCAATTAGAAGAGTAAATTTTTTTTTCGCATCGTATCATAACATTAGTGATGTAATGTTGTGGTCATTTTGTGAAAGGTAATAATTAGCTTCAAAGAGCTTGGACCGCATGGGATAATGTAATGTGAACGATAGTGTCGCTCGATGTGAAGACGATTGTTTAGATTTTGTTTTAACTTCGAAGGCAAAGTAGCTAAGGTTTTGATTTTTCTGTAGAAAATAAATTTAAGAAGTGAAAGTTATTCTCACAAAAGAAATTCAGTTTAATTATGCCTTTCTTGCTTCATTTGTAAAATTGTGAGTGGCTTATGTGTTTAAGTGACTTTCCACCTGAAAACTAATTGCTTTATGCCGGTCATTAGTCCCAGCCAATTACTTAAATGCAGTTTGCAGCAGCGGCTGATTGTTGTGGCCATAAAATTCAACTCAAATTTGACAAACCATGTCATTTTGTTGCTAATTAAAAATTTTTTTGTAATTTTTTATGAACTTGACATGACGAAGCAACTCCGCCATATCGAACAATTCCCTTTTATTCCTTCTTGATCTTATGAACAATAATGTTAAAGTTGTTTTTATTGCACACGTCCAGTAATTCAAAAGCTACCTTGTCTCTTTATTTTTCTGAAATAAATTTTTCCTAGGGTCGTAATTCTTAGTTAATACCAAAAAAAATGTTAACTTTTAAAGCAAAGTTAAACTTAACCTGGGGAGCTGGATGAAGTAATGAGACCAATCTGTACCTCACTGTCATCGTCACCTGAGAGAGAAAAAAAATAGTTTTTATCGACGACCCAAAGTCTAGCATTCGAATGATATTACTACATTAGCATAAATTTGACAAAATAATTTTCATTGCTGCAAAGTCTTTTTTTCTGTCTTTACCGGGGAGCTTTTACGTTAAAATTTTTAATTAGGTATAAAAACATGATTGATTTGATGTTTTGGTTAAAAACTTCAGCCCATCCTACCTAGCAAAAGGAGTACTTTTGTTGTACAATATCGCGCTGTAATTTTCGAGAGTTGGTTGGTTACGAGAATAATATCGGGGTGTGTCTGATCAGCATGCGTTACCAATTTGAAAATCATGGCAAGAAATACTACTTTACTCTTTTAAAATGCGGCTCCTGTGGCGGATGTAATGACAAACCCTCGCGCCTTTTAGTGAAGTTATTGAAGTAAAATACCCACAGACTTATTTCGAACAAGTTGCAGCAAGCATCCCTCAAAGTACTGAAAAATGTAAACTTTGGCTTTGCTATACCTAAAAAGCCAATATTGCCAAAAGCACATTTTATACTTTCATGTAAATATTCTTGTTTTCTGTAAAGAAGGTCATGTGATTTCCACAAATCCATGATCGGCAACCAGTGATTCATCAAATTCAAAATTTGGCGAAACTGCTTTAATATGACGTCATTGGTGGAACTGATGACAATTGACTGTAATTGTCCACAAGCAATAAAATAAATTGGACAAGAATGTCCAATAGATAGTGAAGAGGGAAAAAGTAATGCCGGTAAAGTCTTTGTTGACACGCTGCAAAATAATTTTTGCTGCAACAAAAAATATCTGCATAACAAAAGGAATAGGTTAAAATAAATTTTGGTTCGTCTGCGGGCACTATTATCGGAGGGTCTCTGTGAGGAACTACAAACTGTAAATGATTGAGAACTACATACAAGCCATTTGTTATATCTTTTTTTGTCGCAAAAGAAAACAAAGTTTCTGAAGAAAGCAGACAAGCAAATGAAATATTAATAGAAATTTTTGGTATGCTTTGCTAACGTTTGTGAAAACGTTGTTTACGTATTCAAGCAGCATCAGGTGTTTCAACAATCGCTTTTTTAACACCTTCATCTCCCCGGACAATTTGAAAACAAAAACTAACTCCAGACTTAATTAATCTCGTTTAAATAAAATTAGAGGAGAAAATCTTTTGGTAGTATTTACCAATAACTTACCAATCACGTTGTTGTGAGTAATTAGTATTAGGCAATTAAAAATTTCAGCTTACACAATTACGTTTGTGTAAAAAGCTGGTTGTTTCCTCTTGTTTGAGTCACGATTCTAATATCACGTGCCTCGAGTTGTAAGAAAAGAAATTTCTCTATGACGCCTGTCATTGCGAAGCTGAGATCGAACAGAATCTTCGAGTAAATGTGAACTTTTCGCCACAATTAAAAGCTTTCCATAAAACCCCAGCGGCACGTGATTGAAAACACATAGTCAATGAACGTGAAGCATTTTTTTCTGGCCTCCATTTACTTTATCACTTCAAACACAACAAAAATATCTATCGAAAAGGTAAAAGATTGATGGAAGTGTTGCCATGTAGAAGAAAAAGCAGAGTTATGACTGCGACAAGTTTTTATTGAAACATTTTGTCAAATTACAAAAAAATGCAGAGAATGGGTGGTCTAAAAACAAGAAACTTGATTATGATGGCCGATTCATTAAGTTCACTTTTATAAAGATTTTTAAAAAATAACAGCGCTAACTATTAAAAAGAAATGAGAAAGACTCCCTTTGCTTTTCAATCTTTTTTGAACTGATTTCATTCTTGCATAAAAAGCACTCGTCCCTGAGAGAATTAGTTTGGTTGTGCACGTCACAAGCACAGATGCGATTATGAATAGAGTTTTTATAAGAAAAATTTATATCGAACAAATATTTGTTTGAATCAGCAACTGAGCATTTAAGTTAAAGTAGGAAGACCAAAGTTATAATTTAACTTACAAACTTTGACTGATATTTAATACAGCAAAATAGAAACAAAGTAAAACATTTAAGCAGCTTTTATATTTTCGAAACTTTCCAAATTTGCATAGACTTAATTGTCCTTTACAAAATAAAAAAAATTGTACAGTCGCAGGCATAGCAATCAGACGCAATTAGCTGATTACCTCGCCCTTGATTTATGCGATCAAAACGGAAAGTGTTTAAATTAAAAGCATAAGGACAAGGTTTTGCTTAGAATTTGTAACTTCACAGATAAATTTTTTTTCTATCAAAACCTAACATCATTTTATCATCTATTCATCTTGTTGCTTGGAAGACAACGCCGATGACTAAGTTTGGAGAAGCTGCCCAACGATCACCTTTCCCGATCAAGACTCTCTAGTTATTTTAATATTTACAGAGTGATATAATAAAATTTAAAACTGCTTGATAATGAGTAAAAATGAGTTAAACTTCCTCTTTAAAATTTTGAAAGAAATTTTTTTGTTCTTTATTAAAAGGTTTCTACTTTTCTATTTCCTTTATTTTTATCTTAGAAAGACATGTTAGTTTGCAAAGTGCTGCAACAACATTCGCGTGCATCATGATTTTTAAAACCATTGATGAAACGTTAAAGCGAATATCACATTGTACTACAGTAAGAGTTTGTCATTTTAAAATGTTGTTTCCGCTTTCAAGATAAATGGTCAAGATGGCGACAACCTCAACAACGGCCCGGAGAGACCCCCGCAATTTTACCTCCCACCCACCATTTACAACGATGTGAACGTCTCAGAGGAAGTTATCGTTCTGTCGGGTCAGGTGAGAGTCAAGTGGTTTCTTGATCAGTTTCAATATGACGCAACAGTGACGTCATAAACAGACTGAACAAAATGATACCGAGTTGGTCCTATCAACCGACATCGTGGCCGAAATTGCATCGGACAATCGAGCCAACAGACAAATAGGGAGACAGAGGCAGTCAATTCTTGCCTCGTGGTCCAGTCCCAGCTGCTGCAGGTGGGTCGCGCTCAGCCCAAAAATCCAATTTGGGACTCAGTACATGAAACTTATTTTTAGAAGCGAAAGAAACACTCAGGTGCGACTTCGAGTGGTAGAAGGAAGACTTCAAATTCAAGTGAGAAGATGCTCAACTAACTATTGCCAAGGTGACGTCATACTCGTTGACGCAATGTAGGTTTTGTCATGAAACTGGTTTGTTCGTAGGTTGCACCGATTTCTTGTCTGTCTGCTCACAGATTCGCTTTGCTTGTTCCACCACCTCTTCGTACAATGGGTGAGTACCATCGATTATGAACGCAACTTTTGATAAAATTTTTATCTAAATTTAAACCACTGCAACTTGATTGAAATTTTCTTCAGTTTTTTTATCGTCACTGGAACAAAAGTAAACTCATTAAATACGTGTCTTCGGAAAACCACTTCAAACAAAATAAACCAACTAATACAAACCAGTAACTTCTCCCGAACCAGTAGCTCCATGTGGAACACCGCCCCCAGGCGCCGCTTATCTATGTTCGTCTGTTTCGTACTCAGACTATAAGGTAACTTGAAGGTCCCTGGCCGCCCCAGTTGCCGCCATCGAGAAATTAACAAGTGATTTTTTCAACCACGCAAGGCGCACTGCGTAGAGCGGATAGAACAATCAACAGGCTGAAGCCAAGCAACCAACACACTCCAGTCCAAATCATGGTATTAGTACATAAAAAGTTCGACATTATTAAACCACTTTGATTTTTTAGTTTTATGTCGCAATACTGCCCAGTGACTTGTGGAGTCTGCAGGCCGACATCTACCAAGGGTAAGAATAATTTGAGGGTTTTTGTTACTTGAGAGAATAATAAATTAAGATCTGTGGAAAGAAATTTTTAATTGGGTAAAAAGTTGATGGTCTCATAATTATTTAACGCAGGACTGTGCTGGTCTGCGGTAACTGTGCCGCTTTGTTTCAGGTTTAGCTTCCCCATATCTTGAACAGATTCGCGTTTACTTCCGCATTGCCCGCTCTTTTCCGTACATTCAGTACAGATTCTTTCGTCCATCTCAACAACCACGATCATCTTGGCTCCCAGTAAGGTTGCTTCCAATTCCAGGAGAGGTATCGGAATTCTACCTCAGCCGAAGGTAAGAAGTTCGCTTCCCTGCCTTCTTCCTCATCACATGCATTCTCACAATCGGTTTAATGGCAGATTTGTGGTGTCGTGTCTTTCTCGTTAGAAATGATTGTTTGATGACTAAGAATAAAACAAGAAACAAAAGTGTTGCTAAAAAAATTGTTCTAAATATTAGGACAACAAAAGTTGTTTTTTTTATTAAAAGTAATTTTTAATAGTTTAAATTTAAAGATAACTTTTTTATTTAAAAATTTAAAAGGACTGTTTTTAAACAAACCTTCATGAAACTAAGCATTTTCATCAACATCTTTTTAAATCAATTTAACTTCCGTTCAAGATTTCTCTAAAATTCGGTTTAAGTATAATCTACTGAAATGTTGATGTTGGCAGACCCTTCGGGACTTATACGACGTTGGTGTATTTTTGTCGACTCCGACAAGGAAGCAATCCTGTTGTGTGGAGGATACAGAACAGCCGATGCAGATCCGGTACACTCCGCTTACTCCTATTCCTGTTGACTTTCGAATTTTATCATTATTCTCACACAGGTTGGAGCCTTACTGCACTTTATTACGCTTCAAACTCGCGATCAACCGGGAGAGAAATAAGCGTTTCACAAAATCGCCACTCCTCTGGAGGATCGAGGGTCTACACCGGCAGGATCCAATGCTGCGGTTATAGCGACGACACGTGGAGATTTTACTCCCCTAGTTAGTTACACTTGGTGGTGCTTTCCGTTTTATAGATTTAAATATAGTATTATACTGCATATATATTATAGCAGGTTTATAAACAATCAATGTTTAAATGTTGTAAACAAAAAATACCACTCTTTTTAGTATAAACAGGGTGATAATTTTAATTACACTCTCAAAGTGCTATAAAATGTTTATAGCCTATAAAGAAGTCAATCTTTAATGGGTTAAAAGAAAATAAGAAAACCAAAAACAACTAAAAGTAATAAAAAATTGATTTTATTTAATAAAAAGCTCATCATCAGTTTCTATAAAATGCATTTGAAAAAAAAAATTAAGTCATAAAAGCATATTTTAGTTTGGTGTCATAGGAAGAAGCAAAAGAGTGGCGAACTTATTCACACTTGCAAGACAGAAAAATTTTTTATTAATTTTTTTAGCATTGAAATAATTTATCTACGTATTCTAATAGCAATCTAATAAAATTTTATTTGTTTTTTTCAAAGCATTGCCGTAAAGCACTTAAATTTTAGGATTAGTTGCTAGAATATCTAAAGTAAATTAATTATAACGTGTAAGGAGACCAGATTGGTGATTGCTCTTATTGAGGTTAAATTTGTTCCAGAATAATTGATGAATATTCCATTAGATAGAAAAATATTTTGTTTAACTTACGTATTGCATTTTTAAATAGTACACGCCACCATCTAAGTGCCGTAATTTCTGCCCTTAAGTTTTGCTTTTATTCGTAGGCCTGTGCAAATTATAAAATTAACTGTTTTAGCTGTATTTTCACTATTTCTGTAATTACTACATAACGCATGGCTATGGGTATGAACCAGGATTGGATTTAGTAGAATAAATTTAAGATAATGTTTTGTAATTAATTACTTTCGTAGCTAATGTGAATGGGTTTTATACACAATTGCTGCTTCTAATTTAAGTTTCTTTTTTTGGTCAGAAAGTTGAAGTAAATGAGTAAATGACATTGTCCAAATAATTCAGTTCTTCTCATAAGCTAGGATTTCTGTTCAAAACGATCTCCTCAATGTTGGGCGATTCCAAAAATATCTTTCTGCAATTTTTGTTATCATTGAAACGAAGACATAAAAGATTAATCAAACTTTTTTAAGTAATCAGATTTTAACTCATTGAGACGACGAAGTCGACTAGTATAGCGATGTCGGATAATGTTAAGTACCATTAGGAAAACATTATATAATTCATTCGAATTAGAGAATTAGAAATCCACACTCAACCAACAAACTCGATCTCTGCTTCGTCGTCGTCGTCATCGTTTGAAGGGCATCCACTACAGGTCAGACACAAGCAGGACTGAGACCGAGAGTTTATTCTTTTACTACCAAACAAACTGTTGTGCTACCTGAATCAGATGCTGGCAGTGGTGTTATTAATTTTGGATAGCAAAACTCGATACTGGCTTAATAACACCACTGCCAGCATCTGATTCAGGTAGCACAACAGTTTGTTTGGTAGTAAAAGAATAAACTCTCGGTCCCAGTCCTGCTTGTGTCTGACCTGTAGTGGATGCCCTTCAAACGACGACGAATATTCATAATTTACCAACTTAATTTTGTTTATCGTTGGCGTGTTTTCAGATTCTATTGTCAGACCAACCGTGCAATCTACCATACCACCGAGAATTCCAATAACACCAAGAACTACGACCCGTAGAACCACAACACGAAGAACTACGACCCGTAGAACCACAACACGAAGAACTACGACACGCAGAACCACAACACGAAGAACTACTACAAAAGCTACAACACGTCGCCCTATCCAGCCACCAACATCTTCCTCTGGACCCAACCCCACAAACCTATTCAATCGACAGTGTCTGGACACCCATAATTTTTTCAGGTGAAAATTTTTTTTCAAATTTTGAAACTTTTTCTGATTGAAGCTACACTAAATTGTTGATTATTTTTTCAACAATCTAATTGTTCGTTGTTAATTCATTCAAATCAAACTGTGCAGTTGTACAGCACATTGCTTGGGTGTACGCAGTTAGTTCCTGATTTCAATATTTAGCATTTTCCATTCACATTGCTAATATAAAGTTTTTGTGGTTACTTCAAAAAGAGCTGAAATTACAATTGATTCATTTCATTAAAGCTTTGTTGGTTTAGTTTTCTATTTGAATTTCTTTCAAAGTAACGCACTTGCAGCAAACGCAACATACGTAGCGCCACACTTTCAATTTACGATTATTTTAACTTCTGACCCGACAGTTCATCAAAATGTCACTTTGTCAAAACTTCATAATTGGGGACACACGGCGCCACAGTGATTGGTAAATTTTAAACTAAGGTTAAGGTTAGGATTAGGACAAGATTAAATTCCAAAATTGTAAATTTCACCATAGAATTAGTACAATAAGTGTGAGGATCAAACTTTGTCATAGAGTTAGGTTAGGATTGGGGTAAGAGTTAGACTTCAGCTAGCTTAAGGTTAAGGTTAGCTGGGTAAGGATTTGCCATAACAAACAGCTAACAAAAGCTGTACTATTTTGCTACTTGGCCTTATTTCACTAAAATGTAATACTTAAAAACTTAAAATTAGAAAGCAAGCAAACACAAAACACACGAAAGCATTGATAGATAGTCGGCAGTGTGGCCGAGTGGTTAGAGCGCCGGCTCGTGAACAACACAGTACATTCTCCTGCTTGGTGGTCCTGGCAAGCAGTTCTAAATTACGGTCATATCTCTATTGAATTACAAGCGGACACTAATATCTTGGTATCTCCGGAAGCAGGTCGGGGTAATTGCCTACCCTATGTATTAGCGCTTCCGTCGCTTTCCTGCGAGTTAGGAGGATAAATATAGAGATAAAATAAATAAAAACTATGTCGCATAACATCAGAGCATGCGTTTTTAAAGACGACTAGATTACCGCGTCTGTTTTCATGCCCAAACAAAAAAACAATTACAAGCACTGTTGCCATTTAAGAAAAATTATTATGATTGGATTAGAGTTAGGTTTGAAATTACGGTTTTTCAACGCCGCAAATTGTTAGTATTTTTGTTAAAATTTCGTATTAGGGAATTTTAGTAAGTATTTTATAAAGTGTTCAGTGGAAATTTTATTAAGTACATTGTAAATTCTAAGGGGCAATTGTATTAAATAATTTCAATAACTTCACCTCAGTAAAAATCTTATTTGTAAAATTCACCGAGAGTCTAAACTACGCCTTCTCACAATTCAAATTTTAATTAATTTTATTTAAAACATCAAAAAGATGGTTTAATGATAGAAACCTTCAGAATTAAATCAACTGTTATTGTGATTTAATTCTGAAAATTTCTGTTAAATCAACTGTTCAATGAACTCAACAGAATTAAATCAACTGTTAAATCAACTGTTCAATGAATTGTCGTTCGAGAAAAGTTTGTTTAGATAAACTATTGTAGCATCGTTTTCACTATCTTTCTTGTTCAAAATACGTCAGAGCGTTCCTCTTCTTTATCGGTTATTCTTGCCGCCAAAAACATATAGCGTCAACCAAAACAAAATGGATGAATAAAAATTGTCTACTGCTCAGCAATCAGCATGTTCGCCAGTGGCGCAAGTCATTTGAGAAGTTACCCTTAAAGAAGGAGTAAATTTTGTGCCCAACTGTGTTTCTTCCATTGCACTAACCCTGGATTTTTACGATGGAAACACTAAGTATGGGATTATAAAGAACAATGGGTGCTAGTTTAGTATGTGATCTGATGTGAACAATGAACTTTGTTTGGTTTTCACCTGAAACTTTGAGATTCATTGACTGTTTCTTATGTTGCGAATGTTTATGAGGTAACAAAAACTGTATTATTTTAGATCTGTACACAACGTTCCTCCTCTTGAGTGGGACCCAAGTCTTGCTCAATCCTCCCAGCGGTGGGCGAACAGACTCTTGAATTGTGCTCCTCAAACCTCACATCCAACAAATCCGTCAAGAGAATGCCAAGGACAATGGCCCCATTCTAAAGTAAGAATACTTGGACAAGATCTGATTTTAAAGTATTTAGAAAGTGAAAAGGGCTAAATCATCGTGCTAGGAAGCCACGAATGATTTGTTCCTTTAGTGTGCTGTGAGTAAAAATAAACAATAATACCACACAAAGTGATAAGGCACGTAAAACAAAATGATGATAATAATTAATTATTTGTAACAAGCAAGAAAAAAGAATAAATTTGAAAGTTTTATCTCGATTTTCCTACGCTGTAACGAATTAATTTGAGCATTGATGAAATTAAAGTAATAAAAAATTTTCGTTTCACGTTGTTTTTTCTCTTGGTTTTAATTTATTTCTATTTTCATCTGTATGTTTATCCTCTTCACTCACAGAAAAGCGTTGGAGGCACTATACATAGGGCAACTGCCAACCAACAAGAATTCCGACCTGCTTACGGATATTCCCTATAATATTGCTGACTAGTTAAAATATTTCATTTAGTTTTTTAGTTTTTCTTAAGATATAAGTGTGATTTGTTAGAACGCAAAGCGAAAGGAAGTGTTGCAAAGAGTCTTTCTCCGGGACACAACAGAATGACGGAGTGGGTTTTGTACCTGGACCGTGTTGGCCGCGTTCGTCATCAAACATCGTTCTTCATCATTTGGCCACGTTACCGACAATGTTGCAGTTCATTGTTCGGCAACGATTGTTATTTATTGAAAATTAAAGAAATAGAATTTAATGTGAAAAGGAGGGGTGCGTGGAATGAATTAAGGGTGCACGGGATGAGAGAGGAGTGCATGGGATGAAAGAGGAGTGCATGAGATGAGAGAGGAGTGCACGGAATGAGCGAAGAGTGCATGAGATGACGGAGGAGTGTACGGAATGAGAGAGGAGGGCATGAGACGAGAGAGGAGTGTACGGAATGACAGAGGAGTGCATGAGACGAGAGAGGAGTGCGCGGGATGAGAGAGGAATGTATTGGATGAGAAAAGCGGATGTCAATATAACGGTTCAAAACTTAATACAACAAAAACTTAATGGTTAAGTAATGCAAACGCGGCAACCTCTTCACCTTGATACAGAGAGACTCCGGAGTGAGACCATTTCGCTCAGGGGAGAACATCGCGTGGGATGCTTCAAATGACGGCACCAGTGCGCAAGAATCCGTGTTCCGATGGTACTTCGAGATCTTTGATTATCTTCCCAACAATCCAACTCTCCAGCAACCTGGAAAACCTACAGGTGACGTCATAAAGACCTGTGATTTAAGTGCTAGATCATAGTAAGAAGCTTTTTTTATGTTGGCTACTAATAAAAGAAGATACTTTTTCAACCTTAAAAACAGCTTTTAAAACTTTTCTCTACTACAAAAACGGTTCTGAAATTTCATTGTTTAAAGGATTTCTAAAAAATTCTAATCGGGAGAAAAAACGGTCTTGATCAAGGAGAAAACCCCAAACTTGGTAATAAATTACCGTTTGCACGTGAGCACGCGCCACCACCAGTGACTGTTTATGAACCAAATTAGGAGTGTAAAACGTGCGACCCAAGAAGCAAAATTTGCGGCCCGCGAAATTTTTGGTTTGGAAGCACAGCCACTGCCACCGCCACTCAAATCATTTTTGAATAGCTTTATGGCCTGACAGTGCATTGACGTGAATTCAAATTTTTTGTGATTTGCAATAAAACTAAATCGCTTTTGTGGAAACAAACAGATAATCGATGAGTAATGCGAGTATGGTCGGCGGTTTAATCTTGTTGTACGCATCTGGCCCGGCAGCAGTGAAGGTTGATCAACCTCTGAATAAATTGAAAAATATTTGTGGATAATTAACAATCAAGCAAAACCCTGCGTCGTTTTCATTCAGTTCTAGATGCAACAACACGACTTCTATGCTTTATTTTGTTCGTCGTTCGTTAGAAAAGCTGAATGAAATCACATGTTGCCGATGAAAACTATTGTTTTTTTAGCCTGAGTCAGAATTGAGTGCTGCCATTTAAAACTTTCTTTTTTTTATTAAAAGGCCATTACACCCAGATAATTTGGAAAGACACAGAAAAGTTGGGATGTGGCTTCGCTGAGGGCCGGGTCGGTCAGAGAAGATATACCTGGACGGTGGCTCATTACACTCCTGGAGGGAACATTAGGTACCCCACTGAGTCAAGAACAATCCAAGAGTTTAGAGTTCAAGTTCCTCCATCGAGATCAGGTTTTAAACTTTTTAAACTTGTAATTCTTGCATACTATATCTTGTTTATTGTGTGTTGCTCGTCATATATTTTTTTCTGTTGTATGAATATTTTTCGTTCCTCATCATATCTTCTTTACAAATTGAAAACATCCAAGACATTAAAGATATTGCTGTCTTGTTGAAATATTTCATTTCCCATTTTAGGCATTTAAAATTATATACAAAACACAAAAAATGTATATTATATAAATTATATACATTTAAAATTATATACAAAAACATATATATTAAGCAAAGGCGATGTAAAGTGTGTTTTCCGAAGAATAAAAAAGATGACAGGAAAGACAGAAGGTGAATTTTAGCCGTGTCGATAACGGTCACCATCAAAACGGCACTCTTTACTAATCGGGACGTTGAATTCTAATTTTATGAAGATTTCTTGTTACACTTGTTGCACATATATTTCGTGTTTTATTTTGCAAGAGTGAATCGATCTTTCTTGCAGAATGCTTAATAAAAACATAAAACAAAATTTTATAGAAAATTTATTTAATCCTTTTTAAAAAACCGCAACAATCTGTTTCATCCTATAGAATTGCTAGGTTGTTACTTATTAAAATAGAATTTCTATTGACTATTATATTACTCAAGTGGTGAAATAATTTTTGTATTTTGCCTTTCAAAATAACCAATAGTGTTGATGAAACCATTGGTTACCGAATTCCAAGATTAGCTTGACATACTTATTGCATAAGCTGTCAGTGACCGGTGCTAGTGGAAAATGTTGTTTTATCACTCTATTATAATGGTATCACTCTATCAGTATCGATTCGGAAACCTATGGTTCCGTCAATATTGTTGGTTACATACTGTACATGTAACCAAGAAGCGAAAAAAATTTTTTTCGACCGACAAATTTTACTCCAAAATTTATAATCTTTAAAGTTGTTGTTGAATTCTTTCTAAACTTAACTGGATTGTATTTTTTGTTTAGGATCGTGCCGTAGAAAATGTAGCGGGAATGAACAAGCTGGTTGCCTTGGTTACGACAGCTCTTTCAGATGCTCCTGCAGACCAGAGACGTTCCTGAATTTCGCAAGGAGGCAAATCTCCAGGTTTGTTTAAATTTTCTGGTTTAATGAAAGGGGCCAAATCCACATTGTGAAGCTTTTTTTGGAAACGCCGGCAGCGAAGTCTTGCCCCTCATTAATTCTAAAAATCGGGCAACATTTTCCACTAACACCGGTGACTGACAGCTTATGTATTAAAACTTCAAAACCAAAACTTTTGCAAAAAGGAAAATTTGTCAAGTTAATCTCACCTAATGACTGAACTAAAAAACAATTATCACTGATAACAATACCTCCGTAAATCTAAAATCGAAAACAACAACTTTTTTTCAATTTTTAAAAGCGCAGTGCCATTACAAAGTCAGTAAGTTTTTAGTTTGTTCAGAAATGTTTCCTCATCATTTTTTTATTGTACAGCTCTTGTCTGCCATGCAATTTAATGCATAATCATAATCAATCCAATTCAATGCACAATGTGTCTGAACGCCAATGACATCATCGATTGCGCGAACGCAATATTATTGTTGATTGACCCCAATTGTCGTTGCGATTCTTGGGTCCTAGATTATTCCATCTTTTTAAAGCCTTTTTTATGGGGTTAGTTGAGGATAGGCGCAACCAGTGGGAAACGATCTTTCTTGCTCTTAACCCATTAATACCCAGCGTATGATTTATCGTACGCTGGGCATCAATACAGCTTTTAAACGTTTATACTTTGTACCATTGAAATGCAGCATTTAAACTTGGTATTATAAAAAATTAATTTAAAAAAATTAAAAATCTGGAAAAAATAAAATTCTAGGACCACTAAGCTTATTTTTGTGACAGTTATAAAACACTTAGTTAAGCCTATGATAAATCATACGCTAGGCATTAATAAGTTAAGAGGAACCAGTTGTTAGTGTTGATTTGAAGCAATGTTTATAAACCTTTTAATTTAACTTAGAACTTAGATGGTCAAAAATATATGTTTACCTCATCCGTTCATTTAATTCAATGGTTCTAAAAGCTCTCTCTTTTGGGGCTAATTGGATATGGACTTAATCAGTGGACAACGACCTTCCTTGCTCTTAGAAGAAGAACCAGTCATTAGTGTTAACTACATTCCACGTTATCAAGCCAAACACTTCTTTCTATAACATCGAGTAGACAGCCGAACCAATAAATCACATTTGCTCACTTCATTCAACTTAAGTAATTTAAATTTTATTATTTGTGTTATAGAAGATTTTTGATATTTAGTTTCTATTTATTTATTTGATTGCATCATTGTTTGCAGGAGCGAGCCACAATGCATTGGGTCTAGAGGGGGCTGTGCTGTCATATGCAGTTTTCCACAAAGCTCGGGATCAGCAAAGTGGATTGGAGAATGTCGAGGTCAAAGGTCATGCCGCTGCACGAACATTGCCACCGCCGACAACCGCATCGGAGCGATCTGCGATTAGTCAGCTCGAGAGCGTCATCTAGCGAAGATGATATACATTGTTTTTCAATCACGTGATGTTGATAATGTTTGTACAAACATGTTAAATTATTAATATTTTTCATGAAAAAAAATAAACTTTCAATTAAAAAAGAACTAATGCAGGAAATAAAAAAAGCTAATGGAATAAGACAAGATAACAATTTTTATACAGTAATTCTTCAGTATATTTAGTAACTGAAGAAGAAGAGAATAAATTCAATTTTTTGGTATAAAGAGAAATTATAAAGACTAAATTCAATTTTTGTTAATGAAAAAGAAAAGACTCGCAATTCTTACATTCACTCTTCGTTGAAAAGATGCTGGTGTGTCCGACGATTTAACGGAGTTTAATAGCTTTTATCCATCCTCGAATTACTGAACTTGTTTAAAAAAGGTTAGCGAAATCCCTCCAAGTTACCAACTACCCTTATTTAAATATGCGCAATTCTATGACGCCCGATACAGAAAATTATAGTTGTAACTTAAATACGAAAGAGAGGACTAAATTTATTTGTTACCTGCGGACACACGCGCAGCTACTTAACACAATACAGCATAAAGCAATGGTCACCTGACCATTCAGCAAAATCACGGTCACCGTTCCCGGAGAGAAATTATGGTCACACTTCTATGAGCGAAATTATAGTCACTGTTTGATGAGAGCGATGTCTCTCTATTTATAATAAACTTGAATTGGGCCACGTGACTCGGACGACAAATTTTACAATAAAATCAATTCCATGTCCTTACACAAATCACTGCCAAAGCGACGTCACATCGCTACTATTTAATTAAACTATGCATTTAGGTCATAAAAGAGCGAAAAAAGTTCATCACATAAAAGTCTATAAGTTGTTAAAAAACGTCAAATATACATTAAATCTCCTCGCTATCGGCAGCTGCAACTTTGCATTTCGAGAGGTCACGAAAATAATCTAATTTTTCTCCGGAAAAGCGATTTGCATTCAGTAAATTGTCTCGCTTTATTTCCGCATCATTCTACGGCCAATAGAATAGTAGCAAGAAAGAACAAAGTGAAGAGCAAATTTATGAAACAGACAACTATGTTTATTGCAGTTTTATTAATTGTCTAAATAGAGTCCCGGTCTGTTCACCTCCATCATTTGTTTCTGACTCAATTTTCTCCTTTTTAATCGTAGAAACGTGATCGCCAAAATTTATCAGCTGATTGCAAAAAATGCTTCAAGTGATGAGGCCGTAATGTCAATCTCGTTTTAAAAGGTTAATTTTGTTTAATTCTTGCTTAAACATGCTTTGTACGTTGCACAATACTTAATGGCTGCTTCCAAATGTTTTTCAAATTCTCAAAAATTATCAAACATAAAAGCCTTGGTCAAAGTTTGGGTATTGCTAGTTGTTATCAACAGGATCAACTAACGACCACGCATCTTTTGATTTGATTTTTTTAAATCTAAATAACGTCTGAAGTAAATCCTCCAAACCCGATGTGAAATTGTTTTACAGCTAGAATAGATTTCCAAGTGAACAAGCTCACTTACCAGACCGATTGACGACCCAATTTCTATTCGGATCTACACCAAGGCAACAATATCCGTTGTCCAATCTTGTCTTTCTCCACATTCTGTCCTGAAGCAAGTATTTTTTAATCAAAACAACTTTGCATTTTCATAAATATTCGTTTAATGTAATAACAAAAGCAGAGTTTTTGGGCAGGACTAAGCGGAATTACCCAGTGACTCAGTTTGAGAATACATTGAGGCCAAAAACCAATGTTGCCTTTAATATTTATAAGTAACACGGAAGTTAATGATGTAAGTTAAAACCCAATCACAATTTTCGTGTCCTGTTGATTGAACAAACATTCGACTCATTCCGTCTCGCGCACGCCGATGACCAGATGCTAGAAATATATCAAGTTATAAACAGATGGCGCTAATGAGCACCATCTATGGCATTGTGCCTCGCGCACGCCGAACCTAAGCTCACTGCTCAACCATGGTTTCAAGTTTTAAACTCTCATTAGTGACAGTCTGCTTGCTCAGGTTTTAGTCGCAGAGTAAGCCACTCCCTTGAGTGGAGACCGCAATCGATAACAAAAGCAGGTTTGTTTTCACCCGCGCAGATCTGGGAGAATGAGTTATGAGTTTACAGAATCAACGTTGGATGATCGGAAAAGGAACCAAACGACTCCTAACTCGGATTATCTGACTCCGAACGACATATTGTTCGGCCAAAACTAATTTGAAGAAAAATCTATTGGAGTGAGAGTAAAAAAGAAATAAAAATTAATTGCTTTAAGAGATAAAAAGAGAAAAACACAAACACGGAAATTGTTCGAAAACTAACTCTCGCTCCAATCGGTTTTTCTTCGAATTAGACTCGACCATATTGTTCATTAATTAATTGCAGAAAGCCAACTTGAGAAGTTTGGACAAAAAAATATATACATATTAGCAACAATATTTTTTTGGAAGTCTCTTTGTTCTGACTTCCGTTGGTTCGAAGAAGTTGGGATCTCACAGGGATCATCATCTTGATCCGAACCGTATCGAGGTCGAAGTTGATCAAGATGTCTTCTCCAAGTTGGTCCTCGAGGAATGACTCGTACGTTGACGCTTCGTGCACGGTAACAAGGGTCTCCCAGTGTGTAGTGATGTTCGACTTTCGAAACCACTTTCGAGTCTTCAGCATTTGAATGCTTTCCTAATTGTCTTCCCTGCAGGAGATGCGGAATAGATGGAACCAAAGTGTCAATTTTGGTGCGAATTTGCCTTCCATTCAATAATTCGCTTCAAGTATAGCAGTAGTACTTTTCGAAGACGTTGAGGTTGTTAGATGAATGCAAGGGTACTTGGAATAAGCGTCAACAAGGACTAACCAGTTTCTTCCCAGAAAGTTGATTGCATGGTCCAAGTGGAGTCTTGACCATGGTTTTTCTGGCATCATCCACGGATGGATTGAAGGTTTAGCCGGCTAATTTTGAAATTGGCCACAGGAAGTGCATTTGCGACATAAATCCTAGATGTCAAAGTCAATTCTTGGCCAATAGAAAGTTGACCTGGCAAGTTATTTCATCCGTTGCATGCCGAAATGCCCAAAATTTAAGAATATGATTACGTAGGGTTGAAGGAATTATTACCCGTATGCCGTAAAAAAGGCAACCATTCTCTGTTGACAACAAATTTTCAACTGTTTGAAGTCCTTAAGCTCTTCCGAAAATGCATTAGGCCATCCTTCCTTCACAAAATCGCATTACTTGGGAAAGAATTGGATCCTTGGCAGTCTCTCTCACCAAGCAATGGATTGTCAGGATTGATTTGACGATTGATTGTTCGAACCAAACAAACGCTATCGACATCTTCTTCCATCTCCTCCCCATCAAAACTTTAAGAACATCGGCATTACCATGGTCTTTGCTTCTAGCGTATACCACCGTGTAGTCGTATTGATGGATTAGTAATGCCCATCGTGCAAGTCGATTCGCGGCCATTGCATGAGTACCTTTATCAGGGGCAAACAAGGTCACTAAAGGTTTGTGATCGGTAACAACAATGAACTTACGACCGTACAGAAACTGATGAAATTTCTTCAAAGCATACACCCGCATTCTGAGGCGTCACAAGATAAACCCAACGGAAGAGATGGGTGATAGTGAGCAAATACAGTCTCTGTGCATAGCAACCGTTTGATCTTTTTGAAAGATGTTGCTTCTTCTTTAACCCACTTCCACTGTTGTCCTTTGCGTGTAAGCTTGTACAACGGCTCGGTGATATGGGTGTAGGCATTTCTAATATGGCATCAACTTTGGACCCTTTTGCAATTTCTCGACTTTTTGGGCGAAAACACATTTTTCACGGTTGCAGCGAAGACCTTTTTCTTCTAGTCTTTTGAACAAAGCTCGTAGGTTCATCGAATGATCTTTTGCGTTGTCACCACTTACCAAAATATCATCGAAATACACAGCAACTCCTCGCAAATTTTGCGTTAACTGTTCCATGATTTTTTGGAAATACCCTGGTGCGGATTTAATTCCTAAAGGAAGTCTTTTCTGAAGTAAAACTCCTTTGTTAGTGCTGAGAGCCAGCTTCTTCTGGCTGTCAGGAGAAAGACAGGTTTGATTATATGCATTCGCTAGATCAATCTTACTAAAGCAGTAACCACGTCCTAGCTTGCGCATAAGATCTTCTGGAGAGGGATTGGTTGAAGATGGTCTTCCAGTTGCGAGTTCACAGTCACCGAATAATCTCCACAAACTCTGATGCTTGCTTTTGCTTGACCTGGCAAAGAAGACTTTTGAATAAGAACCACGGGGGTGCCGTACGAGTTAAAATCTGTAACTCTCTTAATTCCTACTTCGTATGCTTCATTTAAATCTTGCAGGTTTAAACCGTATGTCCAGTGAAAAATCTTTTAAGACAACCCAATGTTGATATTCAAATAAAGTAGGAAACTCTCCACATAATTGAATAGATGCCGCATGTAATTCAGCACAACTTAAGTTGGTGAGTTTCAACTTCATCATCCCAGACGACCTGGCAAATTTAGATTAGGCACCTTAGTCACAATTACAGGAAAGGTCACGTCAGGTGATTTTCCATCAATACTTGCGGTTGATTGGAATTGTCCCACGACGGGTAGCGGGCTACCTTCAGCAACTTGATATTGAACTGTTACAGGTTGTAGAATGGGTTTACCCAGCGTTTGCCACGTCGCTTCACAGCAAAATTTGTCACTGGCTCCGCTATCAATTTCAAACTTAATTCTGCGGTCATTAAGTCTAATAGTTTGTACCAATTTCACAAGCTTACTGTTATCTCTTAGTCGAGACATGCATACAGATTGCAGATGACCTGTTTTCTTGCAGAAGCTGCAAATAGCTTTGATGTGAGGACAAGCTTTGTTGAAATGTCCAGAATTTCCACACCTGAAGCAGGCGGTTTTCTTTTCTTGCGTTTTGGAAGTTTTGGACTTTGCGTGATCATGTAAAGGATCTTTAATGGATTGAAAATCACATGTAGCAGCATCTTGTCGTATTCTGCTTGCCAGTTCAGGAATAGTTTCGCCAGGTTTGCGTTTCATGTCAGACCAGAACTTGAAACGTTCTCTTGACAACAAATCGTTTTGGGTCAAACAGCTCTGTCATAAACGTCTGAATATCATTCATCGTTTGTAAACGGAATTAGATTGGTTGGTAAAAAAAACTTGTGCTTGCTTGTTGTCGGGAATAGAGTTAGCAGTGACGAATGTTCGAAACCTTGCCAAATAATCAGTCCATAACTCAGATGTGGAATCGAATGGTTGAAAACTTGCCATCGGTGTTGGAACATTTTCTCGCGGGTTGTTCAAGCTGCTCTGTAAAATTTTCAGCTGTTCTTGAAGCATTGTCATTTGCTCTTGATGCTCGCCGCGTAAAACTGCCATTTGCTCTTAGTGTTGCTTATTTAACAACAAAATTAGTTTGGAAATTTCACTCATTTTGACAGTTCAAGCTGTTAATGCAAATTCAACAAATTTTCTTTTATTGACGCAGATGAGTTACTTGAATCCTCGTCGCCACTTTTGCCTGTTGTATCTTTGCACGAATACACAAGTTTATTAAATAACAATAATTAAAATTCACAAAAAATACTCAGCCAAAAATAACCGTAGTGAAATAGAATGCTTTTTCGTTCGTTTAGTGTAGTAGCTTGATGACTTTGAACTGACTGATAAACCGAAATAAATGCGCAAATTTAACTTGTTACAATTATGCTTGGAGATACGCGTGTCCAATAATTGATCGAGCAGAAGGCGCTAATTAAGATTAAGCGTTTAGGAAAACACTACGTCATCGATTGCACAATATCACAACATAAACATTTCAAATAAATAATGACTTCTCAAAAAAAGAAATGATTTAAAAAACTTTCAATAAATCAAATATAAAACATTTTTTGCTAATCAAGCGGCAAGGCAATTTTGTTCACATATCTGATATAGTGGAACAGTTCTGACTGTTTTAATTTGAATCTGTTTAATCAACGGGTGCAACCGAAAGGTTAGAAAAACTTTTTACTGCAAAAAAAACGGAAGATTTAATGAATGAAGAAAACTAATTTCAAAAAAATGATTGGAACTTGCAAAGTAACTTGCCACACTGAGTTATCAGTTAACGAATACTATAATTATCTCTACCTTCTTCTATAATCATCTCTATAAACACTACGCACAGCCACCTTATCTCTAGTCTACTCAACAGCTGAGTACTGTGCGCCAGTCTGGTGTTGCACTGCTCACACTCGCCTCATCGACAGTGTCTTGAATGACGCCTTGCGCATAGTTACTGGATGCCTGCGTCCCACTCCAACGGACCACCTACCTGTACTCTCAGGCATCCAGCCACCTGAGCTTCGCCGACTGGGAGCGACACTCTCCTTGGCTCATCGTGAATCTCTGGACCCCGATCATATCTTGTATGGTCTTTTAAGTGGGTTCTCAGATACTCGCCAAGTGAGACTAATATCCAGACGCCCATTTGTGCCAGCTGCGCGGAATCGTTTGGACAACCTTGCCAGACTTGGCATCCGCGCTTTTGAATGGACAAATCACAAATGGAACGCGGAGTACTGTGAAAATGCTCATAGGCTCCGTGTTTTGTGCCCGGGGCCGGTGCCAGGCCTGTTGGGATGAGCTTACCCCGAGCAGCTTGGGTTAAGCTCAACCGCCTGCGGACTGGTGTTCGGCGATTCCATTCATCCATGCACAAATGGGGTCTCGCTCCTTCACCGAATTGCGAGTGTGGCGCCGCTGAGCAAACCGCAGACCATGTACTAACAGCGTGCCTTATACATCGTGCACCGCATGGAGCACGAGGTCAGACAGTTTTGGATGGCGAAACTCAATGCTGGCTTAATAACACCACTGCCAGCATCTGATTCAGGCAGTGCAGCAGTCTAGGGTAGTAAAAAAACAAACCCTCGGCCCCAGTCCTGCTTGTGTCTGACCTTTAGTGGATGCCCTTCAAACGACGACGATGACGACGATCTCTACCTTTATCGCAATGATTTCCCTACCTTCATTAGATTGTCCAAAGGTTGTTTTGGTCACCATTGAGTAAGGTGAGGCCATATCATCTATCCACTAGTTGATTTGTGAACCGAATAGTTATCAATTATTTTTATCAGCTTATCGGTGTGCAAAGTTACAAATGTCAAACACTTAATAATGTTTCCGATTCATTTATTCTTAAAAAGTGACACAATAGCTCCACCTTTCGACTTTTGTGTCTAAAGCTTCAGGATCAAAAAAAGAAAATCCAATTTACTCTTGTGTCTGTTGTTTGAGTTTTGGAAAAAATTTCAATTACTTCTAATTATCTAGCTCGGGGTTGTTTAAACTGCAGGTCTGATGGAAGCGCAACCATGAGCGATTTGCGCTGATTCAATTTGGGAGTTATAGCAATTTTACAAGTTGAATACCTCATCTAAGGTGTAATAGACGTAGTGGTCTAACGTAGCAAAATCTGTGCAGGCCGTGGGGAGATTTGGTGGTCCAGCGCAAATTGAAGATCTTCGGTGAAGATTTCGAATTCAGTTCTCAAAGAAACCATGTTCATGAATCATGATGTAAGTGTGGTGGAGCTGGGGAAGTTCCTTGTACCAGATGAACAAAATTGGTAAAGTTATGATACGGAGAACTGCACGACAAAAAATAAAAGAAAGCCTCGTTTATCAAGTTTAAAAATTCAAAAATATATCGACTTCCTATAAAAGTGCTCATTAGAAATACACAGCCTAAATATTTGAACATATAGATTATCCAAACAATAAAAAATTATAAAGTCGAATACTATAATTGTATTATTGGACCAGGTTGCCTATCATTTATACAACCTCAGTTTTTTTGATATAAGTATGCACAACATAAGCTGATATCAGCATTAAATTATCAAGGTTAAATCAGCGTTTCTCAACCTTTCTTTGGAGGTCGCCAAGATACTTACAAAATATGATGTGCACAAGTTAAAAAAGAGGAAAAAAACCTGATTGTATAAAAATCTAAAAATTGCCCAAAAATCAAACGGCGCGACCCTAAAATGAGCGAGAAGGGCCTTCAATTTTGGGAGGTCGTGCGATGAAACGTGAATGTCCGCTGGCGCCGCCCCGTGGACATCGGTCCAGAAATTGACCGGCACAGCAAATAATAGTGACGTCATGTTATGCTTACTGAACCGTGATAAAGAGTACTCACAGACGGAAACCTTGCTAGGAGTTGTTTTAGGAAGTTTATTTCCAGGTCGTTCCTTGGTTTCATCCAAAGAACTTCATCCCTAAAAACATCTCAACTTAAGCAAAATCCTCCTCTAATTTCTGCATGCTTAATTAATGCGACAGTTTTAAGCAACGTTCAGTTTTATTTTAACTTATTTGTAAATATAAACAGGAAGTTTTATGAAAAACATAAAAAACTTAAAGCAACGCCAAGGTATTCACCCGACCAGAGCAAACACAAAAGTTTTTATTCCAATGACAATAATGTCGTTAATTAAAATTAATTTTTTCGTAACCTTAAGTTTTCTTCGTTTTGCTTTCAACGAGTTTTGAACTAGTAATAACAAAATTCAAATTTTTTTTATATTCCAAATTCAAAGTTTTGTTAGATGGTCTTCAAAAAGGACCTCGATGTTAGAATAAAGGGTGGTTGGTTCTAATCGCGGTATTTTGCAATCTGTTCTTTAAATGCGCGAAACGATAAACAAAATTATATTATCTCTGTATTGGGGTGAAAACTTTTTGACAGTTTTCAAATGTATGAGAGAGTACGTGGGCCAATATTGCATTAAATTTGCAAAAAATCTTGAAATCACTTGCAAGTAGAACTGGGCTGTCTCTTTCGCTTAACTGCGCGTTTGTAAACAGAAGGGAGCTTTGGTAACCGCTTCAGGTTGCGCGTGTCAGATAAAACAGAAGACATTTGACAAAGTAAAAAGCAGAGAAAAAATTGCAGAAAAAGTGCAAAAAACTTTTAATCGGAAGTAGAAGTGAGTTTGAAATAAAATATACATGAAGCCTCTTGTCCCGGTAAAACTGGACTCAAATGTGAGCGTGAGTAATTGGTCTGCAAAAAGACCACCAATATTTTTCAAATGTCTAGATAAGGAAAGGATAAGACTGGTTCATTTTATCATATTGATTTATTTTATTATACGTGATGGCGCCCTTTATATCGGTCGGTTGTTTTGGGCCTTTATTTGGCATTTTCTCTGACGTGGCAAGCCTATATTAATATTTATTTTACATTATAAAATATTCTTTTTGAATTAATCATTTTTATGGCAACTTTTGTAATTTCGATAATAATTACATTAAGCTTTAAAATCTTAATTTGAGAAAACATCATCGAATATTTTGGATTAATTCTTAAAATCGTAGATTAATAGGTTCTGAAATTCTTTGATTCTAATAATCACGGACGCAGACCTTTCCATGAATCGATTCGGAAGATTCTTTTCCTGTAAATAATTTCGATCTTGATCGACAAAAACTTTTCTCATACATAAACGTCATACGTCATTCAGTCGATCAGGGCCCAATTTTTAAGAAGTTTAGAAAACGTTTCAAATGTTTTAATGTTTTAAATTTCATAAGCTAAATCTAAGCTTGACCTTTTTTCTGGAAAATCTTCAGCTCCGAGAGATGAGACTCTGAAAATATTTCTACTGCCAATCAATTTTCTTTGATTGTCAAGAAGAATTTTGAGTAGTTGATCCACATCAATTTCAAACTGGTTTTCGGTTTACTCTTGCCTCCATTTTGCTCTTTTTAAACTTTCAATGAAAGCTCGAATGCTTTAATTGCTTTTTTTTGGAAAAACTTAATATTTCGCAAACGTTGTTTAAATTTTTTTTCGTTCATTTTTATTTACCACTGAAATTCATCGTTGGTTTGAATTGTTGTGTAGAGTCGATTCGGTCATTAAGTAGGTAGAATCGATATTTCACTGTTCCCGATCGCCATAACCTCGGTTTAAATCTTACTCTCGTCCTTCTGCTCTGCTTTAAAGAAAACTTTAACTGCTTAAATTTTTTTCGATTTGCCAACCTGCTTTATTTAATCACATCATAAAAAAAATTAAAAGACCAAATGAACATTTTAATCAGACAACAACATCTTAGAATTCCCGAGAGAAGTCGAGGCAATCGCTTGCCTCACTGCTCCGACGATGTCTTGCCAATCAGAAAGATGAATAGTTGACGTGTGTGTGTGTGTGTGTGTGTGTGTGTGTGTGTGTGTGTGTGTGTGTGTGTGTGTGTGTGTGTGTGTGATGATTTAGCGTATAACACTTTATCCACGAAACAATTCTTGCTTATTGCCAAAAAGTTCAATTTTGTAATCGATTGTTAACAGTCAAGGCCGGTCCACAGCAGTTTACACCCGATGCCCACGTTTGTTAATCGAAGCATATTTGCCGAACGTAAACGTTTTAAGAAACAAACAAACTTAGGCCGATCATATAGGCCTGGTATACGTCAGGTGTGCACTAGGCCCAGAAATTAAAAATAAGTAAAGCATTTCGAATAAAAGTGATTTAAATCTTTCAAACAACTTCTGGTAATAGTTTTGTCTCACTCTGGTAATGGCCAAATCAAGTGAGCAGAAGTATTTTAACTTAAAAATACGTACAAATTCATCTGTCAAAGTTTGCACAACATACTACACAAACGTTTGTCTTTAAGGAGGTTCTTATAGACAGAAAGCAAAGGTGAACTTTTACATAATTCAAAATGTTACTTGCAGAACATTGATAACGTTAGCTAATAAAAGTTGGATTTACGTAAATCATACTTTAAAACTGTTTCCCCACTTTGAGTCGGGGACACTTCATCTAATACCGTGCTTCTCAATCCCTGGGTCTTGATTGAGCTGCCAACGAGTGTAGTTGTGCAAAAATTAAATCATTTTTGTTGTGATTCGGCTATAGTTTAATTGATTTTTTATTGCATCATAGCCCTATATTCTGGTGAAGCACTATGGTTAGGCAAATGAAAGTGAGAGATAGCAAGTCCTAAAGATCTCTTAGCCTCTCTATTTATTTGAATAAGATCCGAATCGTAACTATGTAAGCAAAAGTTCTCACCAAAGCCAATACAGCTCAACAAAAGATTGCAACTTTATTTACTAATAGCTGTAGTTGCCAGAGTCAGAGCCAGAACCAGCCAGACAGCCAGATATGAAATAATAAATGCGTTTAAAAAAAAAAAAAACGTTGCAATGGTCCCGGAATCGAACAACGAAAGAACCAACTTGACTGCCTTCAACTCATCTCACAAAACATAGATTCAAGAAATTATGCAAAGAAGCAAAATCCCATAGTAATGCGCAATCTACTCAGACAGAAGGCGCTTAACACTATTATTAGCAGGCGGCTAAGAATCACACGGCGGGTGTGTGATTTTTTTTACATTTCATTAAATTTTTTTAAAGATCACTATTTTCAAGGGCGAAAATTGAGAAATCCAAGACAGTATCAAATTTGGATGTTAATTTTTGAACTTCCTGGAATAACCGAAATTTGAATTACAAATTTAGAAACTAACTGAGTCCTGAAAGGAAGGAGTGCCGCAAAAAATTTGTAAACCACTGGTTTTAGGCCTTTGTTAAATTGTGTTGTGTTTAGTTCATTTTTTATGCTTGCTATAAAGTCTCTAAAAAAGATTGGGTTGGCAAAGCTTTGCTCTTTATTTCCGCTTTACATTTGGGTCGCCCCAAAAAAGGTTGAGAAGCACACTGCGCTGGTGTTCCCGATAAAGATTGATTTAATCAGAGACATCTTTAGTTGCTCACGTCACTCCTCATCAGAGGTGGGCACGCTACTTCTAAAAAGTACCGCGGTACCGGCACTCGTTACCTTTCTAAAATAGTATCGCGGTATCGGTACCGGTACTTGGTACAATTTAATAATCCAATTTAATAGTGATAACTGAAATTCCTCTATCATATATTCGACTTCATTTAATATTCAAAAATTGTATTTAACGAAACGAAAACAATCTCCTACGTATTAAACTGTTGACTTTTTTTCCCAACAAGTTATTAACTAGGGCTGGGGAGCCGACCTAATTTTGGTACGGCTCCAGCTCCGACTTCGGAGCGGGCTTTTTAAAATAGCCAACTTTTACTGACTCCAGAGCTAGCTTTTTAACACTTTGCCTGCCAATGTATCACCGATGATACATTTTAGTGATTTTTTCAAATGAGAAAAAACTAATTTGGCGTATAAAAAAAGGAATTTTGCATTGCGAAATTTAAGGCTGGCAGCCAACTTGTTGAAACTGAAAAGCTTCGGCTTCTAACTCACCTAAATTTCTAGTTCCAGCTCCAGTTCCAAAAGTGAAAACAAAATAAGCGTAAATTTTTAAAAAGGAACAGTTTCTGTAATCTATGGGTAGACTACAGTGGCGGATGCAGGAATTTGTTCAAGGGAGGGTGAGAGAAATGTCGGAACAACATTTATTTAGGTATCATAAAAATTTCTTTTTTTTGTTTGGGAGGTTTCGTTTCCCAGTTTGCCCCTTATTTTTCAATCATACTACACTAAGATGAAGTCCTATAATTTCTGATAGCCTATATGATGTTTAGCGCCGAGATAGTTGTACCCAAAAATGCTGTTTGTTTTAAAAATCTACAATGTATTTTTTTGAACATTGATCACTAATCTACAACGTTTAAGTGTAATATCTGCCAAAAGCATCTTCTTCAATGCGCCAATCCCTATTGCGTGTCGAGGAAGGTTTATTAAAAATTGAGAAAGTTCTTTACGGAGGTATTAAAGAAGCATTTAGGAATAGAGTTAGGATTTTTACAAAAACTAAGAAACGTTTGATCAAGCAGCGCCCAACAGTCCACGGGTTTTACCATTTGAATACCCTGTGATGTATTTTTTATACGTACCAAGGTAATGTCATACTTTTGGCATTTACCCTTACATAAATTACCGCTTAAGTTAAATGTTTGTGCCAAAGGAGAAAAAATTTTAAAAGATAATGAAAATATTGCTCAAAAATATCACTTATTGAAAAGCTACCGCTAGCATAGATGAAAGGATATCTTCCCCTTAGTTCCGCCTAAACCACTCTGCTTCAAAACTATAGACAGGTAAGATAATATCATCCAAAAATGCCCCGTTTTTGTACAAAATGTTCCATTATCACTACATTGCTATAGGCTAGCTGACAAAAATCCTCAATAGTGTACTTACTTCAGTATGTGATTGCTGACCACATGCATAAGGCTTGTTATGAAAGTGCAACCTTTTATGGTAGTTTTAAAGAGGGAAACATTTTCAGAAAAAGATTTAGGATTTTTAAAAAGCTAGTAGAAACGTTTGGAAAAGGTAAGATTACGAAGCAGTTAAAGTATGAAGCATCTAAAAACCTAGCGTTTTAACATAAAGTCTTCATCCATCCTTTTATCACACGCTGCCAGTAGTAGTCTACCAGATTTTGAAATATTTTTGTATTCAACTATCGTACAGCGGGTACATGCGCTCCGAAAGCGCAAAAATTTTAGAAATTAGAAATAATTTTTTCAAATAGCTTTCATAGCTTTTCAAAAATAATACTATTGAAAAGCTATAAAATAGAAGCTTCAAAGATTCGGGAGGGATTGAGTGATATATATGAATGTATGTTTTTTTTATTTCTCAGCCGCCACACCACAAAACAAAGCACAAAAACAAATTAAAAGCCGACAGAAAGGAAGCAGTAAAAAACGATATACGCTATAGGACATGCAAACAATACGTTATACAGATACAACAAATATTATTATAATCTGCATGCTCATTGCATTAGCCTCCCTGGATCTGCCACTGAGACTACCCGCATGTCCAGATCATCATTATTTTGGAAAAATTAGGTGTATCATGCATTGATGCACGTTTTAAAGCAGAAATTTGATATATTTATTTGGTAAAACTACTTTCCTAAACTTTCTTCGGTAAAACACTAACTTGAACTTTACTTGAGGTACTTTCAGGCACGCTTTTATCTTCCGGAGCTACCTCATTTTCTATAAAGCTCTTTTTTTTCTATTGAAAAAGCTGTGGATAGTACACTGGCGTTTTATGCCATTATTGAGCTTTTAACTTACAAATAAGGTCGACATAAACACTGAAGGCAGACTGTGTGTTTAAGGGAAAATTCCAATTTTTATTTATTGCGTCACAATGATCTTAACATATTGATTATTTTCTTTTAATCATATCAAAAGAATAGCTAAACTTTTTCCTTTTTTTTCTACGTTCTAGATATGCAGATGTCAGGGTAGCCAGATGGCCTAAAATTTGGACAAAAAACGATAAACTGTCCTAATTTTAACTATGTACGACAGTGGGTAAATCATTCGGACACTTGGTTTTTTGTCCTACTTTGGCGATTTTTATTTGCATCTTCTATATAAACTTACCTTACGAACTAGGAAATTTAAAAATTTGGCGGATTATGCGTTGGCATCCCAGTCCGTCCCTGTATCTAATTCAACCGTCCAGAGACTTTTTTCCATGGGTTCATTTACAAAGGCGAAAATCAGAAACCGAATGAAACCTGTTTTGCTGGAGTCGATACTTCGCATCAAAAGCAAACTTCATTTTGCAAAAAATTGCTATGTTGATTTTGTTTGTATCAAAGAGGTGTTGGCGAAGTTTTGCACACAAAAAATCTACTCGAGCCAAGTACTGAACAAACCAAAGAATTAATGAATTACATTGAAATTTTACAATAAAAACTATACTGCAGTCTTTAGGCTTATGCTGCGCAACGCTAATTGTTTTTTGCTTGATATGTGTTTTTCTTGTTCATCTGTTCGTTTTTCTTGTTTTATCTAATTGTTATTGTATAGCGGAAACTGTTTTTTGCAAATAATTATTTTTTTTAAAACATGTATATTACACCCAGCAAAATGAATTTGTAAATTGCACCATAAATAAACCATATTTTTGATTTTTTTCTAAAATGTTGCCCCCCTTTAAAAAACGTTAAAAAAATGGCTCCTCTAAGCAAAATATTGCTCTATTTCTTTATTGTAGCACCATGACGGTGGCCCCTTGCCTGCACCTTAACTTCAGGACAATAGAAGGAATACTGTTCCATGACCCTAGAATAATACTGATCCGGAATTTGCAATTATTGACTCCGTTTACAAAGCTAAAAGAAGGCGCAAGTACCGCGGTACCGGTACCGGTACTAAAAAGTACCGCAGTGCTTTTGTACACGATACTGCTTCTTATATTCTTTAAAACTTTTTATTGAACAATGCATTGTCGGCAGCGTGGTCGAGTGGTAAAAGCACCGGACTGAAGATCAACATGGTCTCGGTGCAATATCCACTTGTGCCATTCTGTTGTGTCCTTGGGAAAGACACTTTACGGCACTTTCCCCTGCTTGGTGGTCTTGGCAAGCAGTTCTAAATTTCAATCACATCTCTATTAAATTTCAACTGGACAGCAATATCTTGGCATCTCCGGAAGCAGGTCGGAGTAATTGCTTGCCCTATGTATTAGCGCCTTTGCCGTTTTCCTGCGAGTCAGGAGGATAAATGTAAAAATAAAAATAAAATGAAATAAAAAAATTTAGTCAGATGATAAAACGTTTTATCAAATTCTTTGAAGATCGTTAAAGGTTTAAAATAAAATATCGTCAAATAGTGTAATAGTGATGAGAAAAAATAAATAAGTAATATTGTTTCGCATGAGCATTTCTTTGTAATCATTATCCCAGCATTTTACTTTATGCATCGAGCCATAAATATTTACTTAGTAATACGCATACCATATTTTCGAAAGGGTAAACCGGGACATTGTTAAAGGAAAAAATTCCTAAAAGCTTTGTGTCCCTAAAAAGCTGTGTTCTTTAAAAGAAAAGTTTTTACTTAAATTTGGAAATATTTGAATATAATGTTAATTGGGAAGGACGCCAGGATGAAACCATAAAAATCAGGATTATCTCACCGAAATCGGGATGTATTGTAAGCTACTTAATAAGCTCTTCGATTAACTTAGCAGAGTGGTTCCCAAACTGTTTTGTTTCGTGGCCCAAATATTTATTTAAAAAATGATTCGTGGCTCACTACCGTTACGTGTTGTGACGTTTTACAATGACTGCGTTAGTGCGGTAGGCGCAGTTCAGATAACCACGACGCAGTGGTTAGTGTTCCTGGCTCTCAACCGTAAGGTTATGAGTTCGATACCTTGAGAAAGGCATTTTAAGGTACGCCCTCATGCTTGGTGGTTTCTAGAAAGCATAAATTGTAGCAACCAGACACAAGTACTCCTCGGGATCTCCGAAAGCGGGGCTGGGTTATGCGGTAAAACAGGTGTCTTGTGTTTATCGCTTCTGTCGTAGTCCCGTGAGTCAGTAAGATAAATAGCAGGAAACAAACAACCTGTGTGAACATAAAAAATTTTAACTGTGAAACAAAAATAGATAAAATAGTTGCTAACCATTTATTTTTCAATGAGAAGGATGTGCCTGCATATTTGCTGCAAGATTCTTAATTCTTGGCTCCGTTAACGAGAGAGAACAGCGAATATCTTGCTCAATTTCGAGACGGTTCCATTGCTTAGTCTTCACATTTAAAAGTGTTGAAAAAGCAGATTTGCAAAGCCATCTACGGCTGAATGGTAATAGATTTTTTAGAGAGTTTTGCTTATTTCTGAATAGGACAATGCCGTTTTTAGCCAGAAATCCGTGACTGGGAAAGCTTCAAACACATCTTGACAGCTGGAGTCGCTTTTCATGTCAATGAATTGATCCTGCAGTTAATTCGTCTTCTATTTTCTAAGAGAAAGACGAAACGGATTTCTTGCAAGTGACAGGTCATCTCTGCTAATTTCTGGAGAGTATGTTTTGAATTCGCGTTCCAGTTTTTCGAGATATGTTGAGCAACATTGGTTTTCACGTCATCGTCCAAATTAGAAATATCAGCCAGACTGCTAAACATTAAAAAATTTCCTTTCTGTACTTTACGTCTCCAGTTTGACAATTTCTCAATAAATGCATTGATTAAGTTCAAAAAGCAAATAACTTTTTTTCTCTTGCATGTTTAGAGAATCAGAAATATCTATTAAGTATGCAGATGATACTGCGTTAATTTAAAAAAATATAAACATGCAGTTTTTATTATACAAGGGTACAATTTTTGGAAATAGCTCTAGGGCACACCGAAAATGATCTCATGGCCTACTATTGGGCCATGGCCCACAGTTTGGGAATCAGCGACTTAGCACGATTAATATCCATAAAAAATTATCATTGTCGAGTCATTGAATGTTTGTTCAACTCACGCTTTGATGACTTTGCTCAAATTGGGTGAAGAAAAAATTACTAATGATCAGTTATTTTGTGAAAAATTATTGTACTCAATATTCTGCAACAAATTGAGTACAATATTTTCAATATAATCCCTGTATCACAACTTTACTAGGGAACCAATTGAAGGAACCAATTGAACTAGGTAATCCAAATACCTGCGCTGAAGTAAAGCTGTGTTTATTTCTGTTTATGCTGGCTGTAGAAATAGTTTGCCGTGACTCTGAAGCTCTTAATACAGTTAGTTCTGGCTAAGCAAGAATTAATTCTCTCGAAAACTTCTCTTAAAAAATAGATAGAAATTACAGTTTCTATTCATAAAAGTATATTATTCGCAAAATCAAACAAACTTGACCAACTCTCATAAAACTTAACTCTCAAGCTTCATAAAACTTAAAAGCAATTCACAGCGGCAACAACTGCGAATAGTCACTTAACAAGTTTGTACTGACTAGCTTTAAAAATAAATTAGTACCCTTATGGATAATATTAAACTTAATAGTTCGTCTATACAATTCTATCTATATTATCTACGTATATCATTCTATTCTATCTATTTTATCTATTCTATTTTGTTCTTTTTTATCTCCACCATTTATCTATTTTATTTATTCTATTCTATCTATATCAATATTACGTCTAAACAATTAACTTCCAAGGCGCCAACCTGACCCTTAAACAAGTTAATCACGGCCACTAAAGCGACAGTAACGCCAAACAGTTAAAATAGCTCAATTGAACTACTTAGCTAGAATGACTCAGGTAGAATAAATGAAAAAATTCACAGCACTATCATATGCATAACCAGTAGCGTACGCAGAAAGTTTCCGAGGGGGAACAAAGTTTCGTCACAATCGTGCGACATCACAAATCAACTTGGGGAGTGCGAAGGCACGACCATTATAGGGTGGTCAGGGGGCATGCCCCGGAAAAATTTTGCAAAATTACACCAAAAATACGCATTTTCGTACCGGTCAAATCGGAAGCTTCTCGAAAACCAAAAAAGGGTTTGCATATGCTTCGAAATCCAGGGCGAACCCCGAATACCCGCGAAAAAACAGCTTTGCTTTTGCTTTACAGTTTTTCGTTTTTAGTGTCTGAGGGGGTGTCCATGGCACAGTGGCCCTCCCCCTCGGTACGCTAGTGTGCATAAGCCAAAGCTACCAGATAAAACCGAAGACATGGCAACGGAAAAGAATTCTTAATTATTTATTATATAGAACAAAGTGATTTATGACGTCACAAATACAATTATATAATAATGCACTAAACTGGCTATGTAACATACAAAACAGAATTAGGTTGACGTCAGTAAACTATGGTCCTTATCGCAGTTACGCTGGTAGTGCATTGTTTTCATTGAACTACTCACCCAGCGTTCAGGTCCACAACTGGCTGTTTGAGGTATAAAAAACAAAAACAGAAAGTTGTGCCATCTGTTTAAGTTTTCAACTTTTTCAGCTGAGGTCAACAACAAGCTATAGTGTCCTAACAATTCCTAACAAGGACGAAACCGGTCTGTTGGCACTTCTTTGTTGATTGACCTGACCATTCTTACTTAATATTAGTAACCTATACTAGAAAAATTACGTCATCGCTGCCGCAAGGAATGTTCAACGGCTTAAATTCAAGTTAATCACTGCGCTTGAATAGAACAACAAAACGAATCTGTAAAATACACTTATAAAAATAACTTGTAGACAATATAAATTAAGTATGGGTGTTGTACTAATTACGCAATAATTACATAACAATGAAAAATATGACGTTGCAATTAAAAGCGTAAAAATTACTGTAAAAGGCTAAAAATCAACTGTAGGTTTATGGAGTTAGATTAGATTTACAATCGAAGTGTGACAGCCGGTCATCTTGCGATTTAAAATCAAACTCACATGCACCGCGTCTGACCGTGACCACCGAGATATACAAGGCCTTTTGCGTCGATTGTGACGTCATCACGAGTAGGCCTTGCTTTGAAATAGAACAAAGAAGTTTTTATCGCGTTTCAATTAAAAGAAAGTAGGTCAGCTGTGCTTCGAGCAGCTGCAAGCAAAAAATAGTAGTTTAGAAGCCAAATGAAATGATAGAAACTAGATGTACAACTAATGTACTTTTGATATTTTCTATTAACCTGAGATTTTGATAATTATGAAAAACTTAAAAGCATAAAGAACATTTTTAAAATAAACAACAGACAAATTATTAAATTTATTATATTAAAAGAAAATGAAAAGTGAAGTTATTTAAATTGAGTTGATGCTGTTGTTGTTATAAGTTAGTTTATAAGTTAGTAGATGCTGTTGATTTATATATAGGAAATGTAGCAACATTGTATTGCAATATAGGAAATATAGCAACAAGGTAGAATCAATTAGATAGTAAGTTAGGAATTATATTTGTATAACTTCTAAACGAAACTGTTTTGTTAAATATAAGTACAAAGCATTCTCCAAAAAGATCAAAATTAAAGCAATCAAATGTAGTTTCAACTAGTTTGAAAGGAGCAGTAAATGATTCTTAGCATAGCCGTACCTGCCGGAGGGCAGGGGAGCAATTGCCCCCCAGTTTCCAAGATTTGGAAAAAATTCAAACTTTTCGGGCAACGATTTGAAAAATTTGGGCAAGGTCAGGAGTTTAGGGCATTGACAACGATCAACTGCAAAAAAATTTAGGTGAAGACTTTTTTTTCTTGTTTTAGAGATCACCATGATTTCAGGACGAAATTTTTTCTTCGTCCGAGAATCTCAGACAATTTTTTTGTCTTATCCATAAAGTACAAGAAAATCATGATTTGGGAAAACTTCACAAGATTTGGGCAAAACTTTATTGCCCCCCCAATTTTTTGGGCTAGTACGTCTATGATTCTCAGCATGGTGTACGTACGCCATAATTGTAAGTAATTTTGAAATATTTAGTTATTGTAGCGTTTCTTGCTTCTCGGTGAAATAGAAATAATTGTTTTCTTTCTGAAAGTGCAAAAAAATTATTATTTAACACTCTTGATAGAATTTTCCCATTAAAAAAGAAAAATATTTTCAGTCGTCACTTTTCTTATTTATTTCAGAATTGCTTTAAGCGAACTATCTAACGTACAATATTTACTTTACTAAGTAATTCACAATGCCCTTTAAATGTTGTGTACCCCAATGCAAGGGAAATTACAAAGGTTGTCCGCGCGTTACTGTATTTGGCTTTTCTCAAGACGAAAGTTTAAAGCGAAAATGGATACATGCCATAAAAAGAAAAAATTTTATGCCATCTAAAACTAGTAAGGCAAGTTTTTGACGGCAATAATCTGCTACAGGCCTATTTTCAGCTAAAACTTTACAACTATTATTGTACGTTGGGTTTTTTGTTAATTACACAAGTAAAATGAATCTAATATTTTTTATGCTCTTTGCATTTATTTATAAGCTATTTATAAGCTTCCATCAAACTCTTTTTATTTTCTAGCTTTATTTTTATTTTAAAGAGAAGTGTCTTTAAAAAACTGAATTTAGATTTGCGTCTATATTTCACCTTATTTGAAAAAAATTGTCAGATTACAAACAAAGTTAGCCATCATACTGAACAAAATATAGGGCCGGTTAATGGTTAAGTTACTAAAAGCGTCAAATGAAAATTGAATAAAAAAAATTTTTTAACTTTCAGTGAAGATTTTTTTGTGCCAAAAAATTTTGTGTTTTTGTCAACCTTATTTTTCAATCTAATTTGTTGATAGCCCTGTTTGAAAGCAACCTGAAAGCTTTTTTTTACAGTTTTTAGTGTATACAAAATTTTATTTCAGTTTGTATTGACAGGTATGCGAATTACATTTTCAAAGTCACGAAATTCAAAAAATTACTTCAGCTTTTAACGAAAAGATTAAGAAAATGTTGACGTGCGATGTGAAATATCCAAAACTACAAACTGGATTAATTCCTTCTCAATTTCTAAACTATCCTGCCTACTTTTCAAAATCTTTTGAAAAACCTCGTCTTTCCAAAAGTAAATTGCTTCAAAAAAAAGAACAAGATCAAGTTGCTAGAGCCATCCAGCAAAGCAAAGAAGAAATGTGACAAAGAGAAGAACAAGACATCTCTAAGAAACTACTTCTTAAAGAGCCATAGCAAGTTATTCGAGATGATGTAAACCAAACCTTAACTGTTTTTACATTGAAAAATACTGATGTGCTCGGACCAGAAGTACAAAGATGAAAAACAATTAAAGAAGACATGTCCCTCAATGTGTACATAAATTCTGTTAAATTAAACAGAATCAGAGATAAACTGTTGCCCTTAAAAGCTGTACGAATAAGTACAATTGAGCAAATTTGCAAAGACATCTGTAAGCTGACTTTGTTAAATACCGCTCACGAGCTTTTTCTCAACGTGCACTTTCTATTAATTCTATTTTGGCTGCTTTAGAAGACGAACAGCTTTCAATGTGCTCTTCTGATCATAAACCTATGCTGTCAATGAAAATGGCAGTGTTTATATGCACAAACATTTTACTCAATAATTACTGTTTCATGAAAAACGATGAACTCGTTGCTGCTACAAACTCTTAATTAACAAAAACGCTTTACGGTTTATATCGTACTTGTTTTTTATGAATTTATTTCCTTTCTGTGTTTTTCTTTTAAACTTCGATTTTTTTATATTAATTAAAATCTTTTTGGTAATGAGCGACTGTCAAAGATTGTTTACGTAAGCTAGATTTCTCTCGCTGCAAACTTGCCCATTGCGAGCAAAGCGTCGCAGCGATGGCCTACTCGCTATAACGTCATCGCTTTGTCTGAAACCAAGCGAAAGGCCTTGTATATCTCGGTGGCCACGGTCTGACTGGCAAAAAACTGTAGTCGCTGCTTTCAACAATAAGTCTGCTGCATCTGTGCGAATGAAAGTTAGAAAAGAAACCGATTGGAAACCCGGCGAAGTTGTTTTACTTAAACAAAATGATGAAATTTCTTTTCAGGTCGTCAAGATTACCCAATATGCAGCAGAATTCTGTTAAGTTAATATGTAACTTTTGTCGCTTTTGCTTGCAAACCTCACGAGATCAGCTCATGCTCATGCCCGAGTTTGAGTCGCAATGTACTTTCAAAATGATCAAATGCTTGTTTAGGCTGAAGTTGAAGTTGAACTTGAATACTTTTGCAAAATAAAGTAAATGATAAACTTTTTGAATGACATTCTTAAGGACAAAATGTTGGAATGAAAAGAAAGCGAAGCGAACAGATTTGCATAGAACTAGGAAAAGTAGGAACAGGGAAAAAAACTAATCTTACTCGCAAACATAGATTGAAAAGATTGGTTAGTAAGATAAGAACTTCAAAATGTAGTTTTAAGCGTTAACAACTATTATTTGGTTTTAATTAATTTATAAAGAATTTCTGGTCATGAGGCTGCAAAGACAAATAACTGTAGACAAAATACCCTGCATAAAAATTAGAAAAACTTGCCTAAGCGTAGAGTTTCAATATCCGGGCCAACCTGAAAGCTCAACAAACAATATCAACAAATAAAACATTATATTGACTTTCTCTGTTTGTCAGCATTTGATTTTCTTTCTTTTGAAACAATTTTTCTTCCAGCAAAGCATTTTTGACCTACTTTTTTGTTTCACTGATCGAACAAGTCTTTGTGCCGAGATCAATGTTTTTTTTGCGATTTCAAGCACGTCAAACTCTTGCACCGACATTTAATCAAACAAGATTACTTACTTACATATGTTGACATTGGAGCAAAATCCTCTTTGTCTTATCAAATTTTAACTCATGTTGATTTTTGTATTTATTGTGTGACACGTCATAAACTATTGATTGCAAAACTCGTTTTCCTATACTTAAAAGCTTAAATCATCATTTACCAAACTTAATGAGATGTTTTAGTCTGCTATATTCTTCCTATTTTTTTGTCTGTAAAGCTTTTTTGAATAGATCGCTAAATAACAATCACGATGTGTTTGTAATTTAGCTTTGATGCTGAAGTATTTGTGGGAAAAAGAACTATTTTGATCTCAACCCAACTGTTAACACAACACTGGGACTTTCCCACCTCTTGCTTGACTCTTGTGATTTGATAAACACGATATCTTTGGTAACTAACTCTTTTCTCTCGATCAATGCTCCAGGCTGAAACTTTGACTGTTGAAACTTGATAAAGTGACCCCACCCTCTCGCCAGCACGATTGAGCTGGGAAACACCACCAATGCTACATACATATTAAAAATATTTTATGTGTTGTAATGGTTCGTTCAGCAATCAGTGTTAAATTTACAAAACTATTGATTTCGCAACTCAAAAACTCAAACGTTTTGAATGTTTTAGTGGGAAAACTTTTTACAACAGTTTAGTTGGGTATAAAATTAAAATTTTTAAAGAGCTGAAAGGAAAATATAGAATATCAAAACGATTTTCTCAAAACATGTAAAAGTATGAAATTTGCTAGGAGACTGCAAAATAAACATTCTCAGTGAGGGTATAATTGTAAGAAAGTCTTGATAAAATACTGAAATAACCATAAACAGCTGAGTATCTCAATCTGAGTTTACCAGAAGGTTAAAGTATATTTTCTGGTTTTTAATCAGTCGCATACTATACTAGGGTGGAGTGAAAAAAATTTGAAAAAAGTGTAGTTCTCAAATCCTGCCAAATAGGCTAAAACTTCCAAAAAATTGGTTTTGGCGAGTTGCTACCTTTGGGGGACTATCAACCCCCCAAAATGTGTTTTTGGGGGGTAAAATTGACAAAAAATGCCGTAACTCGGTAGCCGCTTATCGTAGAGGCATGATTTATGGCTCAAAATTTGCAGAATCATCATGTTTCTATATGTGCTAAGAAAAAGTTTTTGTCTATTTCCACAAGAAAAAAAGTTATAATCGATAAACCGTTTTTTATGCTCAATACTCGAAAATTGCGCTGTATGGAAATAACTTTGATCTAACGATTGAAATGATATATGTCTAACTGATAAGGACTAATTATGACAATCACAATATAAGGACTAATTATGACAATCACAATATTAACAAGATGATTTGGGATAACTTTGGTCACCAGACAAAGTACCTAAATAGGCCTACTCATAAGGTACAGAACGTGCTAGCTTTACTGCCCATAAAATGTTTAGTATTTCAGTAATTTAAAGAAAATCTGTTACATCTCATTACTTTCGAACTGTTGATGCTGATATTGGGTTGTTTTGCCTAAGGAGTGAGAGAAAAATAAGAAAGCAAGTTAGAGTACACCAAATACCCTACGCAAAATGAAGCGCATCAGAATTGCACTTTAGTGTCAAATTTTTTCAAAAGTTTTCGAGATTTAATCTTCTGGCGAATCAACCCATCTCTTCGCTCAAATCCTTCAACTAGTGCTGCGGCCTTTGTTACCATTTTGACATGGCGCTCTACACATTGGTTGTGACATGAGTGGTCGAGCTTCAGTGGTCTTATCCGGCATTGTCAATATCTAAATCAGTTAAATGTTCAATTACCAGAGGCTGCTGATGGCAACATGTTAAATTCACCATCTTGTAGTACAAGTTCACTGTTAGATCCAGTGTGGGCGGTTCAAACAGCCGTACAGTTGAGGCGGTATCATAATATTTTGCTCCTTCCAAAGAATATTCTTCACTGCGATTGTCAACCAAGTCATGATTATCAAATGAAACCGTTGATGGCAAGTTTCCACGAATCGAAAGCACTTTGTTCACTCCTCACATTCGTATCTCCTCATCGTTGTCACCCAACATGGCGATCAAGACATTTTCCTGGTGTGCGAAAAATGCATTTCGTTGCACAACTTTCAGAGCAGTTTTCCGAACAGCTTCGTCAGGCACCTGAAGAATTCGTTGGACCAAGTTGAAAAAATTTCTAGATCCGCAAGTTAGTTGACTATTTAACTTAATTTCAAACCAACTTGGAAAGTAAACTTGAAGACAAAACTTCGTCAGAGTTTCCAAGTTTGAGGAGGGTTCATCCACCGAAACATAATATCTGAGGATTCGACAGCCCAGAGTTAGCCAGCGTGAATGCACAATGGGACCTACTTTTAAATATTGCAAGTCGCTGTCGACAACTCCGATGATTATTGCTAAACATATCTTGTAAGCATAGTGTTGATCAGTACTCAGATCATTAACAACTGATTCTGGCAACTGTACAAACTGAGGGTTTGAAATTGACTTAAAATTAGCAGCAACCGGCCAACTTGAAATATCTTGGTCCTGCAATGTGTCAGGACTATTGGTGGTTCCATCAAGCATAGTAAAGACATGGCGCAAAGGTAGTTCATTGGTATGTAGTAGGCAAATTACCCATTGTAGTGGCTTGTTCAATAGTTCTTCCAACTTACGAATGCAACCATTGAACTTGCCTGTCATTGCTGCATTTCCATCAGTGCCAACTACTGTAAGCTTGTCATGTAATTCGGTGTTGGCAATGGTGTTGAAGATCTTTTGTGCTATGGTTCTTCATTTGCCATCCTCTGTGGAAAAATGAGAAAGATAGTATTCACCAGGCTGCCCAACCATTGTATAGTGATCTTCAAGTTGCACAGACCTGTAAAACTTGTCATTTGGCCCTTGCATGGTGACCTGTGTTGCATCTTTGCACCCATCAAAGTATATGGCATTCACTAACTTGAAATTTTCTTGCTCCTTTTTCCTAATTTCAGCACGGGACCGTTCTCGCTCTCTTCGAAGCTTGCTACGATCAATAACGTACGAGGTATGTCTTGTTATCACCAGTAATTAGACCCAAACCTTGCATCGCACTATTAGCGATCGCAGCAGCAGTTCTGTCGGATATCTGAAAACGCTCACTCATCCTTGCAAGGTTTGACCAAATCATTCGATTCTGATTTTCATATGGCATTGATTGAGAAACAAATTTAGAAGCAGCAGAAGATTGCGTTTGGTCTGTGTTGGTTGAACTAGAATCTGACAGATAATCCAAAGCTGACTCAGGCACTGATGTAACTGATGTAACGGAAGAACATGTTGGTGGTTCTGGATGAGGTTGTAAGGGTCGAGAGCGCCTCAAAAACTGTATGTCAGCTGACGTTGAAGAAACCACAGCATCCACACGTTTTCCAACTCGCTTACTAGTTTGATCTTTATAAAAAGCATAATCATCATCTGTCATTTTCAAACCATGTTGTTTCTCCATAATTCTGCGCTGCTTATCGTCAGCACAAAAAACATCAAATATTTCATCAATAGTTGACATAAACTCTTTTTCCTTTTGTAAAAATGCTTCTCCTCGTTTTTTCTTTGACCAGCGATCAAGTGCACTGAAACAATTCACAAAACTTTGAACTTTTTCGAAATGGTGTACAGATGAATGGAATATACGTTGCACCATACCCATCTGTCATAAATTTCTCTGGCAATGTCATTTGCAGCATTGAAGGTTCGAAAGTTTTTCAAATGAAGAATGCGTTCTATTACATGTTGCTTGGTAGGCAATACTCCTGGTGGAAAACTATCACGGGTAGAGAAAGTGTGTCCACTATGTAAAATCTTCTTTACAGAAGTTGAACTCCGTCTTTTCATGTTTTACTACTTCGCAGTTTGGCCAAAGCTTTGATTTACACAATTACTTAACAATATACCTGAAAAAAAATAATAATAACTTTTCAGATAACTACAGTATTAGTTAAGTACAAACAAACAAACTTATTAAACAGTTTTTCTATCATAACTTTTTTTCTAGTGGAAATAGACAAAAACTTTCTCTTAGCACGTATAGAAACATGACGATTCTGCAAATTTTGAGCCATAAATCATGCCTCTACGATAAGCGGTTACTGAGTTACAACATTTTTAGGAAATTTTACCCCTCAAAACACATTTTGGGGGGTTGCTAGCCCCCCAAAGGTAGCAACTCGCCAAAACCAATTTTTTTCGTAGATTTTACCTGTTTGGCAGGTTTTTAGAACTACACTTTTTTCAATTTCAAAAAAAAAATTATTTTCACTCCACCCTAATACTATACCCGTGACGAAACTTTTGTGGACAATTTAAAAGTGTCTGTTGCCACAAATATACCGGTAACCAGTAAGTTGAAATTTTTAATTGACCAGCTTTGTTATTGGTGCACTCGGTTTTTCCGTGATTGCAGACTCTGTGATGTATTTGTAAAGAAGCCGAAACTGTCGCTCTTTGTGGGGCAGCCGTAATTGTTTTTTTTTCTTTCTCTTTTAGAAGAAATTAGGTTAATCCAATAAATGGCTGACCCAGATGTCTTTTTTTTCAAAGTGTGAAACCAATCGAGCACGAGATAGTACGAGTGTGAGCGTGTCAAATCAGAAGCGTCGATTTTTGATCTAGTTGGTAAATCTTAATATTCGAGTATTAGCTAATCGGGTGTATGCTTTTTTACATCGTCAAATTTATCTCAATCTGAGTTTTCTTTTAATTTTATTTTTTAGAGCGTAAACAATAGCTGGCAATATTTCTGTTTGCTGGTGCCTTGTGAAAGTGAAGTCAACGGTGCAAAAAAATAGTTTGCAAGTCACGTGAAGATTATTCCAGTAGAATTAGAGCACAAGCAGCAAAGTGACGTCACGTGTTAGACTCGCTACAGTATTACTTTTAGTGCTTGATAATTTAGTTACCTTAGATTACCAATTAGAAAATTGTTCTTCTGCACCCGTATTACTGAGGGGAAGATATTGTATACTCCACGTTTTCTTGATCATTTGTTTGATCATCATATAAAACTTTCAACCGTTTTGTTCTTCCACTTTCTAAATAGCTTGTTTTATGCATGTTTTAACGTCTGACGTTGTGCTAATGATCCAGAAAAAAATAGTAGTAGTAGTAGTAGTAGTAGTAGTAGTAGTAGTAGTAGTAGTAGTAGTAGTAGTAGTAGTAGTAGTAGTAGTAGTAGTAGTAGTAGTAGTAGTAGTAGTAGTAGTAGTAGTAGTAGTAGTAGTAGTAGTAGTAGTAGTAGTAGTAGTAGTAGTAGTAGTAGTAGTAGTAGTAGTAGTAGTAGTAGTAGTAGTAGTAGTAGTAGTAGTAGTAGTAGTAGTAGTAGTAGTAGTAGTAGTAGTAGTAGTAGTAGTAGTAGTAGTAGTAGTAGTAGTAGTAGTAGTAGTAGTAGTAGTAGTAGTAGTAGTAGTAGTAGTAGTAGTAGTAGTAGTAGTAGTAGTAGTAGTAGTAGTAGTAGTAGTAGTAGTAGTAGTAGTAGTAGTAGTAGTAGTAGTAGTAGTAGTAGTAGTAGTAGTAGTAGTAGTAGTAGTAGTAGTAGTAGTAGTAGTAGTAGTAGTAGTAGTAGTAGTAGTAGTAGTAGTAGTAGTAGTAGTAGTAGTAGTAGTAGTAGTAGTAGTAGTAGTAGTAGTAGTAGTAGTAGTAGTAGTAGTAGTAGTAGTAGTAGTAGTAGTAGTAGTAGTAGTAGTAGTAGTAGTAGTAGTAGTAGTAGTAGTAGTAGTAGTAGTAGTAGTAGTAGTAGTAGTAGTAGTAGTAGTAGTAGTAGTAGTAGTAGTAGTAGTAGTAGTAGTAGTAGTAGTAGTAGTAGTAGTAGTAGTAGTAGTAGTAGTAGTAGTAGTAGTAGTAGTAGTAGTAGTAGTAGTAGTAGTAGTAGTAGTAGTAGTAGTAGTAGTAGTAGTAGTAGTAGTAGTAGTAGTAGTAGTAGTAGTAGTAGTAGTAGTAGTAGTAGTAGTAGTAGTAGTAGTAGTAGTAGTAGTAGTAGTAGTAGTAGTAGTAGTAGTAGTAGTAGTAGTAGTAGTAGTAGTAGTAGTAGTAGTAGTAGTAGTAGTAGTAGTAGTAGTAGTAGTAGTAGTAGTAGTAGTAGTAGTAGTAGTAGTAGTAGTAGTAGTAGTAGTAGTAGTAGTAGTAGTAGTAGTAGTAGTAGTAGTAGTAGTAGTAGTAGTAGTAGTAGTAGTAGTAGTAGTAGTAGTAGTAGTAGTAGTAGTAGTAGTAGTAGTAGTAGTAGTAGTAGTAGTAGTAGTAGTAGTAGTAGTAGTAGTAGTAGTAGTAGTAGTAGTAGTAGTAGTAGTAGTAGTAGTAGTAGTAGTAGTAGTAGTAGTAGTAGTAGTAGTAGTAGTAGTAGTAGTAGTAGTAGTAGTAGTAGTAGTAGTAGTAGTAGTAGTAGTAGTAGTAGTAGTAGTAGTAGTAGTAGTAGTAGTAGTAGTAGTAGTAGTAGTAGTAGTAGTAGTAGTAGTAGTAGTAGTAGTAGTAGTAGTAGTAGTAGTAGTAGTAGTAGTAGTAGTAGTAGTAGTAGTAGTAGTAGTAGTAGTAGTAGTAGTAGTAGTAGTAGTAGTAGTAGTAGTAGTAGTAGTAGTAGTAGTAGTAGTAGTAGTAGTAGTAGTAGTAGTAGTAGTAGTAGTAGTAGTAGTAGTAGTAGTAGTAGTAGTAGTAGTAGTAGTAGTAGTAGTAGTAGTAGTAGTAGTAGTAGTAGTAGTAGTAGTAGTAGTAGTAGTAGTAGTAGTAGTAGTAGTAGTAGTAGTAGTAGTAGTAGTAGTAGTAGTAGTAGTAGTAGTAGTAGTAGTAGTAGTAGTAGTAGTAGTAGTAGTAGTAGTAGTAGTAGTAGTAGTAGTAGTAGTAGTAGTAGTAGTAGTAGTAGTAGTAGTAGTAGTAGTAGTAGTAGTAGTAGTAGTAGTAGTAGTAGTAGTAGTAGTAGTAGTAGTAGTAGTAGTAGTAGTAGTAGTAGTAGTAGTAGTAGTAGTAGTAGTAGTAGTAGTAGTAGTAGTAGTAGTAGTAGTAGTAGTAGTAGTAGTAGTAGTAGTAGTAGTAGTAGTAGTAGTAGTAGTAGTAGTAGTAGTAGTAGTAGTAGTAGTAGTAGTAGTAGTAGTAGTAGTAGTAGTAGTAGTAGTAGTAGTAGTAGTAGTAGTAGTAGTAGTAGTAGTAGTAGTAGTAGTAGTAGTAGTAGTAGTAGTAGTAGTAGTAGTAGTAGTAGTAGTAGTAGTAGTAGTAGTAGTAGTAGTAGTAGTAGTAGTAGTAGTAGTAGTAGTAGTAGTAGTAGTAGTAGTAGTAGTAGTAGTAGTAGTAGTAGTAGTAGTAGTAGTAGTAGTAGTAGTAGTAGTAGTAGTAGTAGTAGTAGTAGTAGTAGTAGTAGTAGTAGTAGTAGTAGTAGTAGTAGTAGTAGTAGTAGTAGTAGTAGTAGTAGTAGTAGTAGTAGTAGTAGTAGTAGTAGTAGTAGTAGTAGTAGTAGTAGTAGTAGTAGTAGTAGTAGTAGTAGTAGTAGTAGTAGTAGTAGTAGTAGTAGTAGTAGTAGTAGTAGTAGTAGTAGTAGTAGTAGTAGTAGTAGTAGTAGTAGTAGTAGTAGTAGTAGTAGTAGTAGTAGTAGTAGTAGTAGTAGTAGTAGTAGTAGTAGTAGTAGTAGTAGTAGTAGTAGTAGTAGTAGTAGTAGTAGTAGTAGTAGTAGTAGTAGTAGTAGTAGTAGTAGTAGTAGTAGTAGTAGTAGTAGTAGTAGTAGTAGTAGTAGTAGTAGTAGTAGTAGTAGTAGTAGTAGTAGTAGTAGTAGTAGTAGTAGTAGTAGTAGTAGTAGTAGTAGTAGTAGTAGTAGTAGTAGTAGTAGTAGTAGTAGTAGTAGTAGTAGTAGTAGTAGTAGTAGTAGTAGTAGTAGTAGTAGTAGTAGTAGTAGTAGTAGTAGTAGTAGTAGTAGTAGTAGTAGTAGTAGTAGTAGTAGTAGTAGTAGTAGTAGTAGTAGTAGTAGTAGTAGTAGTAGTAGTAGTAGTAGTAGTAGTAGTAGTAGTAGTAGTAGTAGTAGTAGTAGTAGTAGTAGTAGTAGTAGTAGTAGTAGTAGTAGTAGTAGTAGTAGTTTTGTTTTTATTCGCATCCAAAAGAAACAATTGACAATAATTGAAGACAAAATAAAGCAAAGGTTGCGAATAGGGAGACGGCAACTAAACGATATACGTTATAACATGCACAAAAAAAATTGTGCATGGTCACCGCATCGGTTGCATGGTCACCGCACCTCCGCACACACAAAATGAATGAACTTGATTATTTATTTCCCGGACGTGAGGTAGAGAGCTATTTCTTTGTCCCTTAAAAGCACAGTTGTCTCGATGTATGTAACGGTGCGTCCACAAAAACCGTGAAAGCGCCAATATGATCGTCGATATTGATCGCGGTTAAATTTAACTCCGTCCCTTAAAAGCACAGTTGTCTCGATGTATGTAACGGTGCGTCCACAAAAACCGTGAAAGCGCCAATATGATCGTCGATATTGATCGCGGTTAAATTTAACTCCAAACCTTGTCATGTGATTGAGTCGTCAAGAAATAAATTTTACAAGATTTACTTTTCATTGAGCAGCGGCATAGGTCACTGGGGGGAGGCTTGGATCAACAATAGCGGAGTCCATCTTGTATTATTAACGGGTTTTTCATTATGCCTTTGAAAATATTTACTTTTTAATAACCTTTTAGCTGTGCTACGTTAAACAACCTTTGAACACTGTAGTCATTTTAAAGGTGAAACAGACATAACTAAAAAATTAAAAGAACTGTAAAGATTTCCAGTTGATTCCTTTACGCGACGAGCAACAATGACCCACGAGCTTCCCACCGTGGTGCCAGACCAGCTTGAAACGCAACTGTGACAATTGCACGCGGGAAACGACTAGCGATGTCAGCAACCAGTTGCTGGAAAGTTATTCAAACAAAGCGAATATATTTCGCCAATAAGCAATTTTAAAGTTTCTTTTGAACCTTTTTTAACTTAAAGGGGAAGTCCAGTCAAAATACAAGTTGAGCTTAAAATATTCTTTAAGTGTTTAAAAATCAACCCTGAAAAAATTTTTACTCAAAGGTCTCTGTTATTCTAGTTATCCCCAAAAGAAAAAATCGCCATTGGTGGCGCACATGAGTGAGACGTCATTGGCTGGCAAAACAACTGAGACTAGCATTGTTAGAAGTAAATACTACAGCTGCATCTGCTTGCAACTAGCAAAAGTACAGTTCTAAAGTTAGTAAAAAGAAAAAAAAATGGAAAGCACTGGTAGGAAAGGATTTTTATACGAACCTACGAAAGAATTTAATGAAATAGACCAAGAACAACAGCTTGATAAAATCTCAAATAATTGTTCAAAATCAAATGAAGAATATTTTCATTGTTCCTGCGAGCATTGTATTATTATGCCATCATTAATTGAAAATAAATGCTGCAGAGGAGTTCAAATAATTCAACAAAAATTAATTAATGAAAAATGCATCACCAACACACCTAGCTTCAACAAGCTACGTCTGGACACTGAGGTGTTGGAGGTGTTGATGTGTTCAGTAAAGCAGATTATTGGTGAAAATTTGGAGCAACAAATCAGTAACAGGTAACCTAAGCTACATAAATTCACTGAATCATTTTTACTAAATAGTGTTTGCTGTTAATGTAAAGATATTTTAAATTAATTGGCGAAAAAAAAAGCTGTAGGCATAGCAGCTATTGTCTCTCAACTTTTTAATTTATAACCAAAAACTGAAATGGTATTATCTTGAAAAAATCTTTTAAATTTGCTTTTGTTGTACAGTCAGGGTTACTATTGCGTGCTAATTTTAAGGGCATTGTCTTAGAAAACATAGATATACTTCACTTATTTTTGATTTGTATGCTTAGTTGGTATTTGTCACCATTTTTTTTAAATTGTCACGCTATTACTTTTTTTTAACAAAAGATAAACCTTTCCTGCAACAAAACGTCGACAAATTAGTTATTGCGAACAGTAGCCTATACCTAAAAATAATTCTGAATACTGGGCAGATGGTAACTCTGTATATAGTGCAATTATTTGCTTGTTAAAGAAATTTTCTACTTCTGTACGTGTTATGACATACCGGTATTTCTTACTTTATAAAATTTAAATTTTTTTGGAAAAACGTTGAAAAAATAACCCGTTGTTATTATACTTTTATTACACTTTAACCGTACTTTAATCAAATAACATTTTATTGCAGAATGTATAGATTTGCTGCTTACAAAAGTTACATATACTGGATATACGGAAAATTGGGCAGAAATAACCGTCGAGTAGTACCTGCTTGTGCAGTAACTGCCATAAGAGCACGGTTTCCAGAAGATGGAAGGTACGAAGGTTTTCATGAAGCCAATGTGCCGCCGGTCTTTTAGATATTGTATTTTATTGTATATTGTAAATGCATTGTATATGGAATAAATTTTCGATTGTTCAACATCATTGTTTGCTATTCTTTTGTATCAGATCAGCTATTAGATTTTGTTTTGTCAGAGGCGTGGCTTGAATAGAAGTGCTGGTTAAACGGCTGTCTGTTTCAACTCCTAGGCTGGTCAAGCTGTTGCATTCGTGGGAAAAACACTAGGCCACACTTTTTTTGTTTGGCAGTCAAAACAAGTAGCCTTGTTTCGGCCCTGTTTCGCCCTTTGGGGGGCTCATCAGGTATGCGATTTATCAATGAGACGAGTACAGTCATTACCACGAGGGACGCATGTTAGTAAGTTATAATCATCTGACATTCACATTGACCCTGAATAGAGAACCAGGCACGAATGAATATGTCTGACACAAGATCGAGAACTTGCCACCGACATACATAAAATACGATTGCACAATTACGCACTTAAACAAGACGGGCGAGTAAAAAAATCGCATTTTATACAATCAATGAAAATATTAACAGAGCTGACAAACAGGCCGGGTTCTAAGCTTGATTCTAAACTTAAAACTTTTATACATGTATATATATAAAAACATCAAGTCCGGAAACGTGATATGTGCAGCTTCACGGCTTCAACCTTGGATGGTTTCTCTTCGCTAGTTATTGTTTGCTTTGCCAAAGCAGGCACGTGTATGTCTTGAATTTCTAAAAATCAAAAATTTAAATTGCAACAAGGGGCGATAATCTTAAATTTATTTGATCACAAACACCTTTAAAAAAATAGGTTCGGATACGATTCATAATACGATTAATTCCTTCTAATCTAAACAAACAATTTGCTGCAGCTAGCATACTTGTAGCATCTTCCTTACTGCCATGCGTTATACTGCCTCTTACATGGGTTAGAACCGCTCCACGCAGGCCCAACAATCATGCAACTTGCAGGATTTGCAAGATGACTATGAAACGCAAAAAATGACAGATTTTAAAGGTACAGTCAAATGAATAGAGAAGTGAATGGCTTGTATTGGGTTGCCACATGTGCAGCACTAATAAGTCTACCATCAAGCAATCGTATAAGAGGTCATATTAAAGCTTAGTCTATCGCAGCAACATCATGTAGGGGTAGAAGCAGATGTTATCAGCGAGAATTAATTTCTAGTTTGTAAAACTTTTTTTGTGAAAGCATGCAGCGAGTTTACTATAAAAATTGGTGAATGGAATTGAGCGTTTTATCCCGTTTCTGCACCTACAGCTCACCTGATTTACACTAGGGTTGTTAAATAGTTAGCACTTTACCTTTTGAGGCAGAATTTAGGTTACTCCATGTACATAACATTAGATCTTTGCGAAACGAATAGTCTTTCGAGACACATTGCTTCTTAACAATGAAAGTTTGACTGCATTTGGACCACTGAAGTTTCCAACTACTTTTACCGTTTTCATTATCGACTTGCTGCAACTTCGGATTGCTATTATTATCCAAGGCAGCCAACATAGTACGAGCAACCATACCTAATTAGAAATGCATAAGGTTAAGAAACGGCTGTGCGAAACTACTTTATAGCAGTACAATAAAATATAAAGATTTCTTTCTTTCCTGAATTTGTTGCATAAGAGCACACAAGGTTGTCAAAGTGAAGCCAACTCCGCTTCACACGCTATAAACAGCTTACTTTCATTATGATAGCAAAACGGAAATTTTCTTGTACCAACCAAAAAATACATTGTAAAATATTTAAATTATTTTGTCTGCAAATCGCAAAACAAGGTTGTTTTAAACCACAAGCTCTCCTTAATAAATCATTTGCGATTTGCAGACAAATATATTTATAAGTGATCACAACTTCTTTGTGAGATGAATACTGCAACCTTATTCACAACGTACACAATTTCAAATGAGTAGGAGTACTACATAATCAAACATAATTAATTTGGTCATAATCACGTATAATACGAAACAATTACCTTCGTAACTAAAGGTTAATCGCTTGGGCATGTACTTCAAAAGAACGTTGTGAAACGCTTCCAAATCGCCAGTGTGACAAAACTCAGCAACCTAAAATAAAATTTGTACTGTTTTGAAAAACCAATCAAAAATTTTTTACTAATGGAAACGACATTTGTTTTATTACGAATCGTCTAACTTTCTCACAAGGTTTCTTCTTCATATCCAGAGATATTTTTTAAAAAACTTTTCAATAACCAAATTTTAAAATTTTTAGACATTCAAGTAGAATAGAATGTATAACGTTATCTGTAACACACAAAAGTAACCATTTTTCACAATTTTTGCATAGCATGTATCACTGTTATTACCTTTACATCATATTTATCAACAAGCTTGCAATTACAACATGATTATTGTCACAATATTAATTTCAAAATGTTCTTACCATTTCCATGTCTTTTAAAAACTTTTTATTTGTCACTACTGACTGCAAAGCCTTGTGAGCAGGGGAGCCAGATTTTAACCACGCTTTTTCTCTTCTTTCAGTGTCGGTAAGTGGTCCGTGGGCACATGCTGCGTAGCCATCATCACCAAGCCATTCATGCTTATCAACAATGTGATTCAATACCGACACCCAACGCAACTAAACAATAATATCCTACTTGTTGAAAACTCATTCAACACAAGGCATTAACAGAATTTGTTAAGGGATAACACCAAAGTTTGCCCAGATCCAACTAATCTCGGCATATTTATAAATGAAAAAACTACATAAAAGATTTTTACCAAAAACCTTTACAACATTCTGTACAATAAAAGTTAAAATTTTCTTTTTCTGGTGTTTCTTCAAACAATAACCTTACCATAAACATTATAATGTAATCGATATATTTTTGCAATAAAAAACGGCTATATACTTGTCGAGAGAATTTGGCAAAAGAGAAGCAGGAATTAGCTTCTATCTTGGTTGTGCACTTGCATACTCATGATACTAATAGAGTTCGTTTACACTTTATCTATCTAAGCTCCCTCTTAATTATCAAAAAATAAAGGGCAATATTATATTGTTAAATATAATCACGTATTGGCCAAATAATACTAAATTGATAAATATAATCATATAATTGCCAACATTTATATAATTTGTTAAGATAAAATTGGCACCTTCAGTTGTTGCCCATTGCCGTTGCATGTGTCAGCTGACCACCAAAAGTGATTTCCAAAAGATCTAATCCAAGCAGATAAGTCTTGACAGTCTTTTTGCTTTGATGCCAAAATTAGTGATTTGTTGAGAGATTTTGCCATATGCCAGACGTCAAACTGATGCTTAATAAGAGGATATTTAGTTCGCATTGTCTTGGAAATTTGAGGATGTCGGTCAGTGGCTAGTGTAAATATATGTATACCTGCATTCTAAAGTGTACAAATTTAGCTAAAGTTTCTAGATGTGCTTTACAAAGTCATAGCAACATGCTCCTAACATTGCATTACCTGCATTTCTGTGAGGCAACACAACAACCCTTCATTTTCCATCTGGTAACTATTGGAAACTTCAGTGACTTTGACGACATTAACAGCTAGCATGTTGTTTTTTTTTGCATCCATTACCGTATATGTTCCATAGGTTGCAGAATAACCTGGTGAATCACATCGACCATCTCCAGATACCACCAAGTCTTTTTCCTTTTTGTAGTCTGCATGTCAAAATAAAGAACATATGTGTATATATAATCAATAGAACTGCATTTTTTGCCATAACAAAAATTCATGCAAATCACGTATGACTATATATGTGATACTTTTTTTTTGTTTACGTATTTTAAACAGTTTATGAAAGTAATGATTGAACAAAACAGCTTACCATATTACTATAATAAAAAATAAGGATTCAAATGTTTTCTATTATCACACCAGATCCAGTTGCCTATTTGTTTTTACACTTTTAATAAAATAGATTAAAATGGATTTCAACCATAGGCCATCTTCAGTTATCTTATTCAAATTGAATGTATTAAGAATCATCAAAAGTTATTACTAACAGTATCACTAGTTTACCTTCAAAAAGTTGTCTCTGATGACTTTTCCACATATGACAAATAGATGGAAGAATTTTTTTTTGTATATTATAAAATTCTGATTTTGAAAATATTTGAAAATTTAAGCAGCTGCAAATTTCAGACAACGTTGTATATGTATTACCAGAATACAGGGTTGAAGCAGCTAATAGCATATTACCTACAGGCATCCTGTTTACAAAAGGTTGTGAATACCAAATGTTTGTATGATGATTGTCACAAATGGATGTTACAGAAATTAAAGTTCCTTTTATGGTACTTATGCTTGCATTACTTTGAGCAGTGCAGAATGGTTCAGCTTGGCACTTTGTAAATAACTTTAGCAAGTTTGATTGAAACACAAGCAATTTTACATCTTCAAGTGGTGTGACTGCATGTGAAGGAACATCCTCACCTTCACTAATGTGTTCACTGTCAGTTCCACCACTAGAAGGTTTATATGACTGATCATTGCTTAAATTATGTGGTGCAACATCACTGTCTGATCCAACTGATGATACATTGCTGATGTTGCTATCACTTGGATATGGTGGTAAACATACCACATTTGAATCTGTGCTCACTATTTCAAAGGGTATTCTAACATCACATTCAAAATCAACAGTACCGGATGATGATAAAATTTGTTGAGAAGAAAACATGCTTGGTTTACAACATGGTGCAGAGCAGTGCCAATTTAGTGCTTCAGTCTGAGTAGATACTGAAACTAAAGATGTTTTTACTGGCAAATCAGAATTCATCATTATATTTTTTTCAAGAGCTGAAACTGGAACATTTCAAAGCAATTTTTTGATCAACATGTTTGTGAACCTTGTAAAATGTAAAAAAAAAGCATGAAAGACTGGTAATAGTTCGGATAAGCAAATTTACAATAAAATTCTTACAAAAAAATACAAAACAATTTGGCATATAAGAATTTCACAAAAGTAAATGTTAATATAATACTGATATAAACGATAGTAAAAAAAAAGCAACTAAACTTAATGAATAACACAAATTAGCAATTTCTATCATGGACATTCCTTTTTTACCTATAAAAAATTACAAACATTGGCAAGTGTGCCAGGAGACAGCAAAATAGTCAAAAATGGTCTTTTATGGGTCACTTGAACAAGTCACTGTGAGCAACTTTTTTTTGGTGCAACTAACCCAGATCCCCTTGCAGTTCCTATCAGTTCTTGAGAGATTCTTTTTCTCTTAGTTTTTTCTTTATTTCATTCTGGTGCAGAAAGGGAGATTCTGGGTTAGTTTCACTGAAAAAATTGCTTATGGTGACTTATTCAAGAGACCCCATGTTTGCTCAATTGGCACATACAAATGAATAATGATAATATTAAAACTAAAACACATTAAAAAAAGTCAGAAACTAGAAAAAATCCAAATAACAAATAAACAAATAATCAAACAACAATAGCAAAAAAAAGTAAACCATGAAATATATAATTGGATAATTTGTGAATTTTTGACATTTATTTTTTTAAGAAACATTTTCAATAATTTTGCTCAATCTTAATTATTATGTAGAATAAAAAGAAATTTTAATTAATTGTTAAATCTTAAGTAAACAGGATTCTTATATCACTTGGCATACCATTTTCTGTTTTGGGGCCAAAAATTACAAGTTTTGATTTTAGTTTTTAAATCTTTTGAAAAATAAGAATGTTTTACTTAAGAAGTGGTTGTAAGTTTGAAAACAGATAAGAATTAAATATAAGATTATCAATTTCAAGTTTACATAAATCAATAACCAATTAGGTTGACAACATTCATATAAGTTATGTATATGAAAGTGTATTGAAATTGTGAGCAAGAAACACCAAAGATTTTTTAAAATTTTACCAGTCAAATTAAAAACACTAAAAGTTGCTGCTCACCTTTTGCAAAAACTTCTTTTGTTCTCTTTGTTTTATACTCATTTGTCTTGCCTTTGATGTTCCTGACATTTTTGGATTATTTTGTTTTGTCTTCTTAAATTTTTTACCAGTTAACATGTTATAAGAGGTAAAATCAAACAATGTTGGAACTGCATCTTTTTTTAATTTAACTTGTTTTTTTATTCCTAGCAATTCCGATTTCAGGTCTCGTTCATAACAATCTTCAGTAAAATGCTTGCTACATAACCGGCTATATTTCAAATTTGGTGGATTTTTTAGCTTTATGTTGTTCAGCCATTTCTGTAGCGTAGTGGAATCTTTTATTGGTAATCGGTGAAAACTAATATCATTTTGTTTTCCTCTATTAGAACAACCGGGAGCCATACAAGAAATAACCATAACTTGAATTAGAATAAACTTATCAACCAGAAAAAAATTATAACATGTACTGTGCTTATGCAGTCTTTACACAACTTGCCAGCCATTGACGTCATAAAACTGAGGACCAATCAAAACCGCTCATTTTAACTTTAGTTTTTTTGAAATATTGGGGCAACGGGGAATCGGATTTACATCAAACTAAAACCAATGGGTTAAAAAAATTCTACTCCATTTATGAAAAAATTTTAGATTTTGGGTGGACCCTACCTTTAACGTCAGTATCTAAAACAGAGTTACATCAGTTTCTCAAATGAGTGCTCAATGACAGGGTCAGGGAGAGATATTTTGGACAGGAGCGTAGCAAGAAAAAAATTTAGGGGAGGAAAAACTTGTGCAAAAATATTTTAACAATAAACAATTAATGACAGTTAGCAATCTAAATTTGATCTAAAAAAATAATCTTTTCGATAATCGGTATGTTTATATTGGGCAATTAAAATTAAAGAATAAAAGCACAAAAATAAACCACAGTGACCACACCATACACAATATTAGTTTTATGAATTGATCTAACGGTTTGAAGCAGAGCAAGGTTTCCAAGAACAGCATCAATCATGAGGGTTTGGAAAGAAATCATCATGAATTGGAATGACAGTTGTAAGCGAACCGCTGATGGGACTTTGTCATGATTGTGAAGTTTACATTTTGTCAGCCGAAAAGTGAAAATTGAAATAAATTTTATAAAAATGTTGCTTGCAATAGTTACAACATGAAAATGCGGTAAGAGATGAAAGTTTTATTCTACGAGTTGTCGCAGTAATTTTTTTGTGGACAGTGTCAGTGCTTACCAACATGTCATTATGGGTTTATATTAGGCACAGACTGTCCGGATGAGTTTGATCCACAGTTGTTTGTAATCTGATTTTATCAGTTGTAACGCAGAAAACGATCGTTAGGCAGTGGCAGAAAATACTGGAAGTATTGCGTGCGTGATAAGTAGTATTTCGATTGCAGAAAAATATCCGGTTAACAAAGTTTATATGCCCTTTTCTAAACCACAACTTCAGAATGATTTTAATAAAATCTTTGCCCAGCAGAAACTGAGCTACAGCTTGTTTTTAAAATATTTGTTTCTGTTAATCCCTTCCTTCTTCAATTGGCAAAATAACTAGTTGTTGAAACATTTTTTTGTTTTTACCCATTTTCACTCTTTTCAAATTCTCACTGATCTTTTTTTATCTTGCAAATGTAAAAACGAAAATCTTTGAAGCCCATGAAGAACACAAGCTTTTGTGAGGTAAACGTAAGTTGAGCAATCCAATCCGTCTAATGTAGTTTGCAACCGTAGCGTTATATTTTGAAAGCATGAGTTTATAATATTTGAAAATACATTACAAGTAGCCAGTTGAGTTGAGCAATTTATTGACAGATAAGGAGGGGGAACAAAACAAGAATAACGGCATGCGCTGTAAATTGTGATCAAATTATAATTTTCACTGTGTTAGAAATTTAAAGGGTCATTGTCCCGGTGCTCATCCATTGTCCACGCCACCAACCTTGAGCTAAAAATCATTCAATAAAAGGAAAAGTTTCATTGAATCCGAAATTCGACAAACCGTTTGTCAAATCCAGTAAAACTTTTGCTTTCATCGTGTGATTTTAATTTAAAACAATGTCAACATCTATATATTTTTAAGGTTGGATAAATTTTTTTTTTGAACAATTTTTGTAACAATGGATAATTCTGAAAGAAATCTTGCACCAACTGAAGGCAACGAAAAAAAAAAGAATGGACAAAAATATCGGCTGGATTTTGAAGTGGTGATGAAAGAAATCGGGGGGCTTGGAAAGTACCAAGTTTTACTGGTACTTCTAGCTTACTGGGTTGCTATCCCGTCTGGTTTGAGTATGGTCGCTTCGGTGTTCCTGGCCGCAGCTCCAGATCACAGGTGGGTGATTTAAAGCCTACATAGGCTTTAAATCTTTTGAAGGGATACAGATGGATGTTAAAAGGACTAATGATAGGGGTATAAAGAGATGTCGCACGACAGCGCCTGTTATAAAAAAAGTTACCCAATCCTACTTTTTTCCGGATAAATATCTTTTGATTGGTTTAATTCTGTAAAATTTCAAACAAAAGTGAGTTTGTTTTGACGTCGGATAAACTTCCGACAAAGGACCCTAACCTAGCTAGGCTATGAAGAAAAACTACACAAGGTGTCAAAACAAACACATAATTCGTATTTGGTTGAAACTGGTGCTTGAATTCAATATATCAGCCGCTTCTTGTTTTTACTTTAATTAACTGTGGGCCTGGGGGCCACAACTTTTTTTATTGAAAAACGGAAACAACAGCTCTGATGAAAAGGCGAGTGCAATCAATTCAAGAAAAAACAATGAAAACAGTTTTATCTTCAACGTCTTTGGTTTTTCAGATGCGCTCTTCCTCCTCTGGATGACAAATCCAAATTTCCTAACTTGACGGAGGAGAAACTCCGGAACCTAACTCTCCCTCCCAGCACTCGAACAAAAGTATGACTTAAATTTTCTCGGATATTATAAATAACTAAAATTTGCTTATAGAAAAGATAAATATTTACAAAGCAGAGGCGATAGTTGACATACGGCCTACTCGAGATACGACCAGATATGTGACATTTTCCGAACTGTTATTAACAAGGCAGTTGATATTTTTAGTAATACCGTTTCCTTTGGTTGCAAAACTAAACAATTATCATACTAAATAGGCTATGGTTGGTATAAAAATTTGTAAATTATACTGAGAGAGCATTGTCTTAAATACTTCTGCTTTACATAAAATATTTGTTAAAGTAAGAGACGACGTTTCTATCAACTTGGGTTCGATGTTGGTTACAGTTTTTAAATATTACAGTGATTCATAATATCTAATTTTTTTCTTGCAGTATTAATACGATAGTTTGATATATGTCTGCATGTCTCTATCTGTCGACTTCCCTCTATATCAGCTACAAATAAAATCTTTTTTATAATGATTAAAATAGGTTTGAGTAGGCTGAAGCCTGGCCGCTCTGAAATGATGACATGCTTTCAACTGAATAATCGCAAGCGAATTTAATCTACAGCGAAAGGAGAACTTTGTTATTTTTTCTACTCAATGTACCTTGAAGTAGATATGGCAAACCTGTTCCGTTTCGTCGTAAATATAAACCACTTAGCAAAGAAATCCATATACGGGCGATTACGTCGCAAAGGCGACTGCGGGACGAGGAAGGAGCGCTGATACCCAAAGTGCCGCGGCCTTTCCTGAGGTACATTTTATTGCCACGTTTTGCGTGCTAGTCTAATGTCGCAGCCCACACGCTTGTCTCGTTGACAGTGTTTCTGAGGATGTCCTACCATGGCCACCATGAGGTCATATCTTCTACAAACCATTTACTATTATTGAAGTTATCCGGCCAACAAATTTTAATCTTTAGTCTGAGTATTAATCTCAGTTAACAGCAATATTCATTAAAATTATGACCCAAAACGGAACTTCACATATCCCAGAGGAGGAACAAAAATTTCACTTATGTTCCAATTGGAAGCAGCTGAATTCTATAAAAAATTTGTTTGATTCGGCCGCAAGCACAGCATGAAGCAAGCACAGCATGAAGCAGTTCTTTTTCCAAGTATTCGATGCGATGAAACGGTTTATGTAAACCAGCTTTTAATTCCAGGGTTATGACTCCTGCCGCCGGTACAACTACAGCCTGTCTTCGTGTTTGCCAGACGACTTAAGTTCCTGCATCAACCCCTACCCCCCATCACCACCGGAAGTTGTGACTATACCTTGCGATAAAGGTTATTGGTATGACAACAGCGTGTACACCAGCACCATAGTCACAGAAGTGAGTTCAAAAACAAAGACATATCTATTTTAAAATAAATTTAATAATATTTTTTATAAGTATTTGAAAGTATGGGATTTTTTGAGATTTATTGTCTTATTGAACGTTTTTACGCACATTTCACCACAACAAATAAATGCTAAACCGGAAGGGAAATCTAATATTTAAGTGATCACCAATATGTCGCACTGATTAATCACTTTCACTTTTCTTTTTGAGGTACGAAACTGTAGAATTAAATTGACCACATGATCAAATTTTTCAAGATGCAGCAATTAATTTATTGCTTGAGTGAAAAAACAAATTCTTGGCATCGTGGAAAAATTATAAAACATAAATAATTATTGTACTTGAATGCTGATCTTCACGATCCAATTTTTTTCCGCAGTGGGATATTGTGTGCGAAGATCAGATCCTTAATGCTGTGGTGAGCGCCGTCTTCTTTTTTGGCGTTCTGCTGAGCTCACTAATAGGTGGAAACATTGCGGACCGGTGAGAAATGAAGCGTGTCGTGCTGGTTACTCGCAAAAGTTTCATCCAAGTCGAAATCGCTTCTAGTCATTAGCGGCTGGGGTGCTAATGAGAGGCGACGTACCGACTTTGATTATATTTGAAGAGGTTGATTGCTGTTATGCTTCCTTAAGTAGAATTTAAAGTGAAAGAAATAAAAAGTTTTTTGGTTCACTCTACACCATTTTTTTTTGTAATCTTGACGGACTCAAGTCCGTTGTCACTATGAGCGTTGTTGGGATTATTCTTTGTTTGTTTATTGATTTTTTTATGTTCTAGCGTTAATAGAAGTAAAGAAATCAATAATTAAAGAATAATCTCGCCAAAGCTTACAGTGAAAACAAATCTTTAAGCTATTAACTTAATGTTTCAGAATAGGAAGAACCCCTACTATGCTTGGATCGCAGATATGCATGACTGCATTCGGAATTGGGTGCGCTTTTTCCCCAAACTTGGTAGGGTTTGCGGCCCTACGGTTTATGGTGGCGCTATTTCTTCAGGCCGGGTTCATTTCTTGCTTTGTTTACGGTAACAATAAAAATTGCGTTAGTACAGGGGTTTTCAGCCGGTGGGCGATAGTGATGTTTTCAGTGGGCCACAGAGCATAAATCAAAATGAAAGCAATATGTATAATGAAGTCACTATGGTCAAAAAATCGGAAACAAGTTCCCAGCGAGGACCTTTTTTATGTTTTTTGGATGAAAATAGAGAAATTGCAGACAAATTCAAAGTGAAGGCCTTTTTTTTGCGACGAGAATTAAATTTTGTTGACCGAAGTGGGTCGTTAACTTACCTTGGGTTGAAGAGTGGGCCATGGCATGAAAAAGGTTGAAAACCACTGCGTTAGTAGTAAATATTAAATGTTAATGATGATGGAAAATTTGTTTTACAACCGTAATTCGCTAAATATAAAATGTATATTGATAAAATACGTGTAATTAAAGAACTAAGGCCACAAAGAAATGTTAAATCGCTATGGGATCTTTATATTAAATTCACGCAACTGTGCGTGCCTGTGACGCAATAAATCTTGCATTGTAGTGATGGAGGTGACCGGAAGTCGATGGCAGACACTAGTTGGTATCAATGTACAAGCGGTGTTTGCCGTCGGTTACATTGCTTTGTCTGGGTTTGCGTACGCCTTCAGAGATTGGAGATACCTCCAGTTTGCGATTGCTTTCCTTCCTCTTCCGTTTGTCCTCTTCTGGTTCTTCTTGCCCGAGTCGCCGAGGTGGGACCACGTAGTGGCACTGTTGATTTTTTTGGTAGTTGTTTTGATAAAGAGTTGTCGTTTATAATGGCGTTCATTATCGTGGCGTTCATTGGTAATCGAAAAACTTGGCCTTTTTTACGTCGGCTTTATCAATGCCGTGTGAATTCGATGAGTTCCGACTCGCGTAAATTTTTTCAATCTACACCTTGAATGAATCCCGGAGGAACCAGAGATTAGAAGAAAAGTTGGTGAAAAACCTAGCGGAAGTTAGAGAAATAGAATGACCAAGTAGTATAAAAACAAACAAATGAAAGTGAATAAAAGTAAAGTTTGAAATTACATCGGGAAACACTCTTTAATTTCTAAACTATTTATATAAAGCATTTTGTTATCATACAGTATAAAGTGCGTTTACGAGCGTGGATAATTTTATCTCTTTCTACCATAACTGCTTCTTTTTTTATTTAAGTTAGACTGTACGAATATTATTGGCGAGGGACTTACTGAATAATTGTATGCAATAAAGCAATCATATTTTCTCTCTGAAGATATCATACAGTCACATAAACATTTCAAAAAGCTGTTGTTTCAACAAAAGAATAAAAAGCTTTAAAGGTTTATCTTAATTTAACCAAGAATTAATTTTCGCTACTGAGTATTAACGGCGTCACTTTTTTCGTTAAAGTTTAATCGCTTCAATACTAAACGGCGTCAGACTAACTTCTAGGCCATACAAACACTGTTACAACAGAAATTTAAAATTTTACGTGTAAAAATAGAAAGTGTTACGAACACTGCCGAAAACCCAAATATACTTCAAGTTCAACTCTTTCCAAAAATATGATTTAAACACAGGTGGCTGTTTTCAAAAGGAAGAGTAACTGAAGGAAAAAAGATTTGTGACGTAATGGCTCGACGAAACGGGAGAGAGCTTTCTGATGATGTTTGGGAGAGAGCGGAAAGAGCGGCGATGACGTCGGTAAAATTAGTCATATTTTTTTGTTTTACCAAAAACACGTAGTCCATTGTAATAAACAAGCCAGCGTGTTCGCGATAGATTTGAAGCATAGCGTTGTGCTACAACGAAACAATTCAATAAAAATTACTTGAAATTGAAGGCTAAAGAAAGCGCAATGGAACCGCGCCAAGAAGCGGCGATTGTTTGATGTCGATTATAATTGTTCCCACGAGCTCGATTTTTTGAACATTGTTCACTTTATCTTAGAAACAAACCGAGGACCAAATATCTTCGCCACTGGAACTTTTTCGGCGTCCGCGGATGCGTCTCGTCACGCTCAACATGATGTTCAATTGGTTCGTCAACTCGCTCGTCTACTACGGCCTCTCCCTCAACTCGGGCCAACTCGCCGGTGGGTGTGACGTCATCTAACTTTACAATGCTTGTCATATTTATCTTGCTGCAGCTTCTTCGTCGTCGACAAGCTGTTTGTCGCATAGCCGTATTGGCCTTGGCGGAAGCAGAAGCGGTTAATTGGGTAATTTAGAAGAGAATCAGCAACTTACAAGAAAAGATCGTAGCATTAATAAATTGGGACCACCAAGTTAGATAGAAAAAAATTTAAAATATTTGGAAATTTATTCTATATAGGTTAGAGCAAACTTACCCGTATAATTTCACTCAAAAATTCATATCTTTGCTAATGTGTAAGTAAAACCATAAGTAATACAGGGTGTCCATAAAGTCCTGCACACATTTAAAATTTTAATATCTCAAAAACCGCATAAGGAAAAAACTTTAAATTTTCGACAGTGAATTATACCACCATAAAGTTGTTATTTTGTTGTTTTTTACAGGTTATTTTATTGCTAAAATAAGCAAGAATAAGACATTTTTAATAAAGGCGTAAGTTCGCAACAAAGTATGAAACATGTTGACCATTCAATAAAAAGCACAACGTGTTCTTTGGTACCATAAATTGAAATCACCAACTGCAATACAACGTAACTTTTGAAATGAGTTTGGACAAGACCTTCCTCACACTAACAGCATTAGAGATTTCAATTTGTGGTACCAAAGAACACATTGTGCTTTTTGTTGAATAAATCAACATGTTTCATACTTTGTTGCAAACTTACGCCTTTATTAAAAATGACTTATTCTTGCTCATTTTAACAATAAAATAACCTGTAAAAAATAATAAAAAACTTTATGATGGTATAATTCACTGTCGAAAATTTAAAGTTTCTATCTTATGCGGTTTTTGAGATATTAAACTTTCAAATGTGTGCAGGACTTTATGGACACCCTGTATATTCTACAAATTGAAAGTAATTCATTTTACAAAGACAAAAATATTATTATGGCTTCAAGCAATATATTTCTGTAATTGCTGCAATAAATTAATGCAATTAAGAAATTTACATAGAATAATATATCATTAAACTTAAACTTTTTGCACAAATTCATTTTGCTCTGAGAAAAACAATGGCCTCAATTTAATTACTCCTTATAGCAGCGGTTCTCAACCTGTGGTACGCGTACCACTAGAGGTACGCGAAGCTATTTTTGGTGGTACGCGAGACATTTGTTCAACTCTTAATTTTTAAAATATTATAATTAAGCTTAGCTGTACAACTGCATTCATTTAATAAAAACTTTATTTTAAAATCAGTATATTTAAAAATTTAATTATAAAGTCAGAGTGTAATTATTCCCATTAACTTATTACGTTATAATCAGGGCATAGATTCTCTTGTAATTTTGAAAAATTTGTTAGCCTAGCCTAGCCATGTAATATTGAAAAGTTAGTTATTGCTTGTTATGTATTTCGTCTGATGAGGGCTTATGTTCCGAAAACGCTCATTTTAATGATTTTTTTGTTAATAAAAAAATTTTGCTGAATGAATGCAGTTGTCCTGCTAAGCTTAATTATAATATGAATAAAAAAAGTTACTTCTCTACCTAAATAGTAGTGTTTAAAATGTATTTTACTATTTTCCAAAAAGAATTTTTTTATAAATTTTTATAAATTTTAGCTGTGTAAACATGTCGAAAAGAAAGTATAATGCGGAATACATAAAATATGGTTTCGTTTCTGTACGACGCAGAGGAGAATGCCTTCCTCAATGTGTGATCTGCATGAAAACTATGTCTAATTCAGCACTAAAACCCAGTCTTCTCAAAGCTTCACCTTAGACCAAGCCACTCAGACAAGAAAGATAAGAGTTACTTTCAAAGATTAGGTGAAGACGTGAAGAGACAGCGTTTGGACCAGACTGGCCAGAGCTACCAGAATAGTGCTGGGATTTTCCATGCTTCTTATGAAGTATCTTTACTAATTGCCAAAAATACGAAACCTCACACTATTGCTGTAAATCTTGTTCTACCAGCAGCAAAAATACTTGTTCGGAACTTAATTGGAGAAAAGGAGGCTGAAAAGTTGAATTCTGTGTCGCTTTCTAATGATACGGTGAGACGTCGGATCCATGACATGTCCAACGACATTTCTGATTAAGTGACTACCGCGGTAAGAGCTTCAAAATATGGTTCGCCATGCAACTCCATGAGTCGACCGATGTCACCAACTGCGGTCAATTGCTTGTCTACGTCAGGTTCACAGAAAATGACATAGTTAAAACTGAACTGCTTATGAGCAAGGAGGTGTCTGGTACAACAAAGGGCAAAGATATTTTTAACATCGTGGATGAAGTCTTCAAGAAAAATAATTTAGAATGGTCAAAATTGGTTGGCTGTACAACCGATGGTGTTCCAGCTGTGCTTGGGAGAAAATCAGGATTTTAGTCTTACATAAAAGCTGTTTCACCCGAGATCATTTTTACTCATTGTTTTATTCACAGATTCGCACTTTGTGCCAAAGTGTTACCTCCTGAACTTGTTTCATGCTTACAGCAAATCGTCAAGATCGTTAATTTTGTAAAAACGTCATCGTTGAATACAAGACTTTTCGCAAAGCTTTGTGCTGATCTTGGTTCTAATCATAAATGTCTGCTTTTTTATACAGAGGTGCGCTGGCTGCCATGCGGAAATATGACAAGAAGGGTTTTTGAACTGAGGAATGGATTACTCGAATTTTATGATCAAAGAAATTATAATTTTAAAAACGATTTGGCGAATACGGAGTTTCTCTCAAGGCGGCTTACCTATCGAATATTTTTGACACTCTCAACCACATGAACATGTTTTTTAAGGTCCAAACAGCACCATTGCAGACTTTGTCTCAAAATTGCAAGCGTATGTACGGAAGCTAGACTTGTGGACAACAAACATTGAGGCCAAGCTGTATCACATGTTCAAAGATCTTTCTTCGCTTCAATATCAACACAGGGAAAAGTTATTTCAAGAAATTTCCTGGCATCTAAAACTGCTAAAAACGGAGTTAATGCATTATTTTCCGAACATAGATAGTAGTCCGTATGTTTCAAATTGGTTTTTTATGGATCCATTCGTCTACCTGTTGGAACAGGAGAACAAAGGAAATTATTGACATCCAGTCTGACGAGGCAGCTAAAATAAAACATAAAGAATGCTGTCCAATAAATTTTTGGCTAACGATGCCCTCTACTGTACATACCCTACGTAATCTAGCTCAAAAAGCTATTCCTCAGTTGCTAGTATTCCCCAGTACATGAAAATGTAAGCAGGGCTTCTCTGCCATAATGAGTATTAAAAATAAAAGCAGGAATCGTCTTACTTCGACCTCTCACGACTTCCGATGTGCAGTAAGCGCGGTGGCTCCCCGCATAAATCAGCTTGTGCAAGAAAAATAGATCCAACCATCACATTAAACAATACTGTCATTTTTATTTAAATTAATTTCAATAAATACATTTCTTATTCAACTTAGTGGTACGTAGGTGTAACAAAAAATTGCCAGGTGGTACGCGGTACCGAAAAGGTTGAGAATCGCTGCCTTATAGTCACTTTACATTTTTGCGTAGAATTAGCTTTTTAAGCGTAAAAACATTCTTTCCATTAAAATGTTAGTGCTAGGTAGACAGCTTACAATCTTCGGGACCGGCTGCATAATAAAATCTTATACGCTTGTCAGCTTCACTCTTTCTGCTACTTTACTCCGTTTAAATCGTTATTGGTTGTGTTTGCGAAGAGAAAAAAACATTAAAGCTTGAATAGACGTTTGATGGTACAGAATTTGAAGATCGCGTGAAGTAAAAGATTTTTCTTCCCAAAGCTTTTCATCTGACACTCTTCAGGGGAAATCGTCAAAATAAAGCAGAAATGAAACCAAACTGGATCGTAGTGGGCAGGCCTTGTAGTACCAAAGCCTTTCCCGCTCTTGCAAGGCCAACGTACGCCCACAATTTCACGAATCCGCCATTGGTCAACATCTTCTTAACAACGCCCAATGCGCTCTTCACTACAACAACGAAAAATTTTCTATTCTCGCTCGAAGTCGCTCTTCTTTTCACCTTTCTGCTCTTGAAGCGACTTTCATTAAATCTTTTAATCTTCTTCTGTGTAAACAAAAAGAATTCGTCTAGTCTTTCAAAATTTCTTGATCTTTTCTCTCGATGGCTAACTTCTTTCAGCCAATGAGAACTCTGTTTTCCTCTTTATAATCCAGTTCGGTTTCATTTCTGCTTTATTCTGACGATTTCCCCTGAAAAGTGTCAGATGAAAAGCTTTGGGAAGAAAAATCTTTTATTTCACGCAATCTTCAAACATTAAAGCTATATGTTTATGACATAGGTCTATTCAGTTTTAATTTTAAAAAATTATTTCAAGTGTGTTATTGTTCTTATTTGCTTTCCTCCAAAGCAATCATGGAGAAGTGATTCCTTAACTCTTAAAAAACCAATCTAGTCTCGTACTCTTAGATTAATGCTGCTGCTTTCAAAGGTTTTTTCTACAGACTAGGGACTGTTGTTGTGCTGGTACTTGGCTACAGTTAAAGAGGTGATTAGCGTCATTTCTGTTTAACAAACATAGCGGGCATTGTGGCGTGTAAGTATCAGGGTTTTTGTGTGCATGTAACTTTGCGGAAGTAATGATTTGTTGGCTCTGAGCTCTGCCAGTTTTGTACGCATATGACGTTTTAATGTCATGGGGTGTGGTGTTAGCAACTTTTTTATTTTTTCTGGAAAAAAGATATTGTGAGGTGATGGTAGAGTAAAATTGTTTGAGGTTTTTTTCTACATTTTCATGTGTTATGTCTGATTTTGAGATGATGATATTAGTGTGCTCGTTGTTATTAAGGATTGTGACTTTTATATTTCTGGGTAGATCTGACTAAGCATTAAGATTATGTAATGGGTATGTTTGAGTTTGTGTTTCAGTTAGTTGTTTAAGTGAACTAGCATAAAGTTTGAGGTAAGTACTCATTGTAGGGAGACTTGTTTTGTCGTGTAGGTGGGTGTCTCGTGAGCGCCAGTAGCAATGCGCAAAGCTGTGTTTTGAATGTTTTGCAGTTTCTTGATGTTAGTGTTAACATGATAAGGCTCCATTATGGTGCCTGCACATCACAAAATGGGGCAATTGATGGCTCTGAATGCAAAGGCGATTAGTTCCTTTTGTTTATCCCATTTGGCAGAAGTGAGTGCTTTCAAAATGTTGAGCGTTTTTTTTGCTTTAATAATTGAGACTTTTATGTCAGTTTCAGGCCTAGAATGATTTCAAAACTTTTGGGTGGTTTGTTGTAGGTAGTGTTTAATTGTTTAATTTAAGTGATAGATTTGTGTCATATTCAGCTGGGTCTCGTGTAAAAAGTGTGGTGGTAGTTTTTCTGTGTTTTTAATAAGATTATTAGTGGTGGACCATTTATAAATTTTTGAAGATATAGTTGAATGAGTTATTGGGCCTTAGGTGTTTGGTATGAGATGCTGTGATTATTATGTCACCGCCAGATGCTGTGATTTGTCCGTCGTTTGAGGGAAGTGGAATGTTAGTGATTCAAATATTAAATAATGTTGGAGACAGACCTCCACTTTGTGTTACTCCAGTGTTGTTTGCTGAACAGTATTAAACTCTTCCAATCGGGAATTTTAGGGGGAGGTGGGGCGCTAGGGTTCTGAACAAATAGTCATAAGATTTAAAAACTTTTTAATTATAAAACCAAAAGATATTGTCGCTTCCGCTCCCTGCTTCGGGTTTCTTATTTTTAATCGACCTCTCTGCTGCTTTCTGTTGAAAGCGGAGTCACCATTGAAGGCAAGCTTCATCGAAAAATTCGTCGGGAAGTGTCTTTTCGAAGGGATAACAAATACCACTCAGTTAGAGTCAGCATCCAACTCGCGTCCTTCTGCTGGCGAGAGAGGTTATCATACTGAGTAATCCCGCTGACAGCTTTTCATTGCTTGTCAGTCGCACTGTTAAGAATCGTCGTTGAAGTTGTTTGCTTGAAATCACAGGCGACGACTTTTTAAACAATGCTTTGAACGGGATGGTCGAGTTTGTGGCTTACTTTATCGTCGTCATGACAATGAACAGAATTGGGCGGAAGCCACTTCTTAGCGGGTGTCTTCTTCTCGGAGGATTGGCGTGTCTTTCTTCAACAATAGTCAATCAATACAAGAACGATAGCCAAGGTGAGTGCGTATGCTCTGACAGTGACGTAATATTTGTCAGTTATCTCATTCACTGATGTTCACTTTGACTTTACTGATTACTGACGGTGGTAGACCTACTGATATTGATTACTGAGATTACTGATATTTAATTACTGATGTTGATTCAATTGCGGGAATTGATACAAACTATGATTGTGAAAGTCAATGATTTCGTAAAAAAATTTGTAAAGAGTTGTCAACATTTTGCTAGAGTTGCCATAAATTATGGGCTGATAAAAGCGTAATAAACGTCGTAGTTGCCACAGAAGTCATTGTTATAAAGGCGCTATTAGCATTGCAGGATCTGGCCACAGCGTTCGCGTTGATCGGGAAGATGGGAGTGTCGGGATCTTTCGCGATCATTTACAACTTCACCGCTGAACTCTACCCCACTGTCGTCAGGCAAGTGTTTCCCAGATTATCTGGGACCACATCTAATTTACATATTTTGGGAATAGAAGCACAGCAGTGGGACTGGGGTCAATGTCGGCGAGAGCGGGGGGCATCATCACTCCATTCACCCTGGAGCTTCAGTACATCGTCCCATGGCTGACCAGCGTGAGTGGGTTTTGCTGATTGCAACTTATTTTTTCATTATGACGTTCTATACAAACGGTATTAATGGACCAATAAAAGAAGCGTGTTATAAAGACGAGAGGGTGAAGCGATCTTGTTTGGTTTCACGAAAACATTTCGACCTTTCCCAACTAGGTCGAACTCCTGGATGCCGGTCAATTTGTGGACTAGTGTCACTACTGACTCAAAATTTGCATAGGAGCGAAATGATCTGTTCTTAAGCTACACTCCAAAAAGTTTTTCTTCTTTTCAGTGTTTACAGAGTTTGAAAATTGTTATTTAAAGAAGCAAGAAAATAATATCGAAACTACAATTTAAATACCGAGATTCTGGTTTTAGGAATTCCCATGATTTAGTACCTTTTTACATTTCCTGTTTTGGCAAAAAAATTCCCGGTTTTTTCTGATGATTAACAATATATAGCAAAACCCTGAAAAAAAATATAATTCCGTAATTTTTATTTCGTTTTAGATTTAATAAAATTTTTAATACAGTCAATAGCGATGCTACAAAAAGTTTCAATTTTATTTGGACGATTTGTTGCATCACTGAAATTATATTGTTGCGTCAGTCGTTTTTGCGAATTTGATTTTGAATATGAAAATCACTGTTTTAGTTACGTTAAGCACTGAGGCGTCGTAATAACTATTATTTTTAACTTGCTTGGTTGTAAAAATTGTTTAAAGCTGGTAAGTCAAGCGTAAATGCATTTTAGCTTTGATAATTTTACATGTTTTCTTCTTCGTGTTTTATGCGTAAAATTTTCGGTTTTTTTACGGGTTTCCGGGATTGGGTTAAATTTTTTCCGTTTCCCAATTTTTTCAAAATGGCGAAATTGGAAACCTTAATCGAAACTAATGCACCCGCAATCACGCGATACATAGATCAGTTGTTTGTGGATCCAATTTTTCCGTAACAGAGTAGTGTTGGGCGTTTTATTTAACGCTATATTGCTTGCAGGTCATTTTTGGTGTGTTGGCGTTAATTGCTGGTCTGACATCACTTTTATTTCCGGAAACTCTCGGCCATAAGATGATGACATCATTGGACGAAGCGGAATTATTTTACGCTGGCAAATCAAATGAGTAAGTTGCGAGTTGTGTGTGTAGCAAGAGTTTTGTAGGGATGCGTATGCAATGCAAGTTGTGCGAGTACATAGCTGGTGTTTGCGTGAGAGTAACACGTGTGTATGAGTGGTAGGAGTGCGGCTGAGCAGTGAACAGTTCAATGATTATTTTCAGAAAAGATCCTGCTCTTCCAGGTCAATCGAAGGACATCATAATTGAAAACAAGACAGCGGTTTAATTGTTACTATCTGTTAAAAACTTAACTTCAAAATTTTACGGATGCCTTAATTCTGCTCTTAATTATGTGTTTTCAAAGCTCCGAGTTTTGTCATGACAGCATGTAAGAGTGATTTGAACAAAAAATTTAAGAACTGGTTGTTTGACGTAATCACATTTTCCTGAGATAACTATAGTTATCGCAAAATTCAATCATTTCAATGTAAAAAAAGTAGTTTTAAAATTTCTATATCTTCTTCCAGAGGACATTTATGATCAATGCGCGAGAATTTTGTTTGTTTGTTTACTTTATCAGATTTTTTTTAATTACTGGAGTACGGAGCAATCGCAGCAAGCCTGGCGAAGGCTCGGGGTCAGCTTGACCAAGGTATCCAGAAAAACTTGGACTATGAGAAAACATTTGTGTAAAAACTGGCTGAAGACAAAAAAGTTCTTGGTTTCTTGAAAACTATATCTAAGCTGTGAAATTTTTTTGTTTTCACCTAGTTTTACAGAAAAAATCTATCTAATGCGCTTTGTTTGCGTTTATTATGAGTGTTTTTTCAATCAAATAGCGCTCTTTTTCTTAGGCGCATTTTAGGGGCCCTAATTGGAGTATCTAAATGACGATTACGACGGCCCTTCCCGGCAAACTAGAATTTGAAACATAAAGAACGAGAATTCAATTTATTAGTTTGACTTTTGATGTAAAGATTCGATTTTGTCGCTACAATCGGAATCAAAATAAGTGCTTTTTACTGTGTGTTTAAAACAATCAATGCAAGCCTGCGGTATTATTCAGTGTCATAACATTATGTATTGCGAGAAGAAGAACGTGATTTTGATGCTCAGTCTATTCGAGTGATTTTGATTGTGTCCTAACAAAAGCAAAACAGAAAATTTCTTCCCATGGATTAAACATCCTTGCCTGCACTAGCGACGCTACTTAATGGAGCAATAACAACCAGGCCAGCAATGCCATACAAAAAATATAAAACCGAAACCGCGACAAATAGAGTATTTGTCATGTCTTTGATAAAAGCAATAGGCTTATACAAAATTTTCTGCTTGGCGGTTTTTGTTAGCTATACGAAATCAAAAAACAAATTAAAAAATTCCATTGGGTTGGGATATCTGAACATTTCCAAAAGTCGGTTGGTAGAAGCGCCCTCTGGTTGCTCTAAGTTTTTGTTCTTTGACTTTGTTCGACGAGTCGGAAGGATAGAGTTATGAACGGTTGTTAATTAAATGACCATCCAAATCGGACCCAACAAAATTAACTTGTCTAATTCAATAGAAATATTTAGTTATCTTTATTGATGGTAATCTTAAGTGGCACAATCATATTAAATACATTCTTAATAAACTTGCTATTTTGGCTAGAATCTTATTTGCTGTGAGACATCATATTAATAAACATTGACTCATTAAAATTTACTAAATTTTACCTTAAGTATGGAATTATTAGGCTTACCATACGTCCCGTTTTTGCAGGGACAGTTCCGATTCTTTGGCCTTGTTCTGGCGGCCCGCCCGGTTGATCATTATGTCCCGGTATTTCTAATTTTAAGTGAAGACTGTTTTTGCGACAAAAATTAAGGAATCCAAGACATATTCAAAGTAAAGACTTTTTTTTTAGGGACATTGTTTTTCATAGGAACTTAACTCAAATTCAATGAAGCGATGAAATATAAAACAGTTTCTTATCACAATTGTATTGTACGATAAGGCCCTGTTTCGCTCTTATGGAGCTCATCAGGTACAAGATCAAAAGTAACAAGCCAAACTATTACATGCACAACCAAATATATATAACATAATAACAAACGTAATGATTACATACAAGCGATAAATGTTTATCTAACTCCACAGAGGTGGACTTCGCATTCATAAAATATCATCATGTTGGTATTTCCGGACGATGAATAGGCTTCGTCATAGTACCTGGACTTATTCGGATTTATAACTATAGTATCTTATCACTATAGTGGCCGAACCAGGACTGCTACTGAAGTCAGAAAAACTACCGCTTATATACAAAATCGTTACATAAGAAATTTGAAAGCACAAAGCAATAAATCACGAGGCAAAGGCATGCAACAGACGTCGACAATACATAAGCGGTAGTTTTTCTGACTTCAGTAGCAGTCCTGGTTCGGCCACTATAGTGATAAGATACTATAGTTATAAATCCGAATAAGTCCAGGTACTATGACGAAGCCTATTCATCGTCCGGAAATACCAACATGATGATATTTTATGAATGCGAAGTCCACCTCTGTGGAGTTAGATAAACATTTATCGCTTGTATGTAATCATTACGTTTGTTATTATGTTATATATATTTGGTTGTGCATGTAATAGTTTGGCTTGTTACTTTTGATCTTGTACCTGATGAGCTCCATAAGAGCGAAACAGGGCCTTGTCGTACAATACAATTGTGATAAGAAACTGTTTTATATTTCATCGCTTCATTGAATTTGAGTTAAGTTCCTATGATTTAGCCCAAATCCTCGTCTCTTAATGACATTGTTTTTCTTTAGCGAACGTTCCGATTTACCGCTTCGGAAGTAGGTAGTATGCCTAGAATTATAACATGGGGCTTTACTACTGTATTATTGAATAAACTTCAAATACCAATGCAAAATAAAATGCTACGCATCATGGACCTTAAATGTCTGAAAGACTGTACCAACATAAGTTTTTTATTTAATTTGATGAATATATTAAAAATTAAAGATATATGTGAACTTAGGCTACTTTGGTTATGTTTTTGTATTTAAACTATCACCACAAGCTTCCACAAAACTTTAACCAATATATTATGTCTGCTGAAAGTCATCACAAATATGTTACCTACTAGGTCGATTACAAATAAAAGTTTCTATTTACCAGGACAAAATTTATCCTATGGCCAATGCTCTTGGCAGTTTTAATGGAGTTAAGAATGGGGACAAAAATGCTTTTCTGTCAATTGTTAGGCAAAAAAACTGAAAAAAATTCTTGTTAGTCGGTACTACCAGTAAATATTTCAGTTCTTCAATAAGAGTATTTAATCTAATAACACTTTATTTTTATTTGTATACAAAAGAAATCTTTTGTCTCTGTGATTTATTGTGTGCGTTTATCCTTGGTATTGTAAGTTATTATAATTTGGACATTAATTTTTATTATTATCGGACAGTTTGACGTGACCATTTAATGGTTGTTTCGCTGTCCAATTCAGTCCAGCGGACCGTATTTTCTGTTTTGTCATGTTCATTAACCTTCTATTAATTGTATTAGTATTACATGTGCAAGTAGTCTCCTGAATGTACCATGTTTTACAGTAAATTATACTGCTTAATTGAACCTAATAAACTTTGTCTTTTTTTTTGATATTTGAGATGATTATTCGTGCAAAAACACTGCCAAAAAACAACCGCCTGACTTCGAGCAGCGTAACCTAGGATTTACGTGGCAAATCATAATAACATCACTATTAATGCAATCTTGTCTTTAAAATGTTCATCGATGTTGCTTTATGTTTCTATTTGCTTGACCTGACCAAAAACAACTAGTTAAAATTTTAATACAACATGCCAACAAGAAAATTTTTAGTATTGAAGACCATTAAACCTGAAAAGGAAAAAAAAATTTTTTTAATTTGATGGGGTCAAAATGAAATACAAGCACAACGACAAAACAAAATGTCGAATTCCATTGTCATTAATTGATGAGAGTTTAACTTAACAGTTTTTCACACTGTTTTTCTTACTTTTTGGTATTAGCAAAACTACATCCATTTTTTTTATTTTATTTTGGCAGAAAATGCAACTTTATATTTATTGCTTCAGTTTAGAAAAAACGCTTCCACCAACGGACAGGCGGGTAGATAGATTTATAATTCTCCAAGTAAAAAAAAGATTAATCTAATTTTTTACGTTCTTCCACAAACCATTATTCAGAAACAGTAAAAAAATTCAAAGCTATAAGCTCAACAGAATTTAACTAATTTCAATAAAAACAGTAACTCTGAACATGCAAATAAAAAGTCCAGACTTTTTCCAGAAAAACAAACATTCTTGCTTTATTTCTATTTATCCTTTTAACTTGCAAAAAGCGTCCGTCGCGTTATAGGTAGGATAGCAACATGCGATTATCCCGAATCCCGGCCTACTTCGGGAAAAGCCACGACATTTCAGTCCAGTTAAAATTTTTTCGCCTCAATCGCGTTCACCATCATGACGCTCTTATCTGAACAGCCACGCCCGACACTTTAAAACATTTTATAAAAAGTAGATAGTTAAACATAAACTATACTTCAATTTAGAAAAATACTCAGTCAAACTTTGGCCGATATTTTATGAACAGTAGCAGTTTTGACAAAAATTTAGGTGAATTATAGAATCGTATTAACACAATTTAGCAAATGAACGTTTTGTTTATTTTTTGTTAATAACACGGCTTTTTTCATTTTTACTAAATTAAAAAATTTTTTAAATCAATGCGATTCGATTACGATTTAATTTGTCGAATTGCTTTATAATAGCGAAAAAAAGCAGACCAAAAGATTTCTACACGAGATTGGTCGTAAATTTTCTCAGCCATTAAGATTCTCTTTTTCTTCGCTATAGTTTCGAACACGAATTGCTTTTTGTTGCGAAGATTTTAAAAAGCTTAAATTTAAGAAATTACTATCTTGAGGAAATTGTACAACAGAGTAATAACAAGAGCCTTTTGAAAATTTGATGTTTTTTACGTTTTAAATGATTGGTCCACTTGTTTTGTCCGGTTGGACCGATCTGTATCCAACCGTGGCTTTATCATAGGGTGTATATTTTTAATTGTAAAATGACGCTGCGATTTCTTTTTGTCAGCGTTATGCGGCGCTTAGTGCTTGAAATTGACTAAAATTTTAAATGTGGAATAATGATGACGAAAGAAAATACGAAGCGTTATTTTATATGGAATAGTGATGGATTTATATGGAATAGTGATGACGCAAGAAAATATGACTAAAATTTTAAATGTGGAATAATGATGACGCAAGAAAATACGTTTCATTAATTGATTTCTTTAGAAAGCTTCTTGTTAAGCTACATATTTTGATTCAAGCTTTATTATAAGAGGCGTAATTCCGTTGTGATTAGTTGCTATAATTTCGCTGAATGAATAAGTTGTCATGTTTAGCTGAATAGTGAATAAGTTTGCTGTGTTCTGCAGAGTTGCTGCTCTTGAATTTAACCGCAGCTAAAAAATTATTTGATTTTCATCTCGTCTATAATTATATTTTTTTTTGCTGGGCATCAGTTACGCATTTTTAAATATAAGGGTAGTTGTTAGACTTGGGGGGATTTTCTTGCACTTATTAAAGAAGTTCAGGACTACGGGCACGCAGGAAGCGATATAATTTCTTTAAATAGTGCACGAGCCAGCTTTTCTTTCGACAACTTATCAATCCTCTTCCTTGTCTTATCAACCCTCTCTGCTCCCCTATCATATTTAACCCCCAAATCCCTATCCGATACCCAATCCCTCCACGATTCTCTCTCCAAATCCAAGGTATCCATTTACAATGGATATCTGGTCACTCTTCCCTCCCAGGTAACGACTTAGCTGACTCTCTGGCTAAAAGCGGAGCCTCTCTTGATCTTTCCAAAATATCAGTGTCCTCTCGCACCCCTTATTTCCTCTCAAAGACAATCCCTCTACACCAGTTGGAGACGCAGTGTCCATTCTGGTCTCTTTCAACACCAAATTCCTCCAGTATCTCCCGAGAAGCTCACTCTCCCTCGCTCCGCTTGCTGTGCTCTTTCCCGTTTACGCTACAACGGGCACAGCACTCTCCTTAACTCTTATCTCTACAGGGTTGGTCGAGCCGAGACTCCTTCACGCAGCAACTGTGGTTCTGAATCACAGGACCTTTCACATCTCGTGCTCGACTGCCCTGTACTGGACCACCTGCGTCGGGCTATATTCGGCCATATCCTATCATTTCTGGACCTCTGGTCCCGTCCGTGGGGAGCTCCCGATTACTGGGACTCCGCGAAGTTGATCCGCGCCCATCCCCAGGAATAGGTCGGGTAAACCCACCACCACCACCACCACCACAACTTATCAACAAGTAACTTAACTAACCAAAAATTGAATTTATAATTTATTGAACTTTTTACCAGTTCTCTTTTCTTTTATTCTGACAATTTTTTTCTCGGCAAGGGTCAGATGAACAGCTTTGAGCAAGGTCTCTATAAAATTCTGCACCGCCAACAATCTTATTAAAAACTTGAACTACTTTGAACTGAAATAATTTATCAAATTCAATTTTAAATTTACCAGTAATTATAAACAAATTTGTTAGATAGGGTATTATAAAATAAAGTTCATAAAAAAGCATTTTTATTATACTTCAAGTTTGAACGGTTCGTAGGTAGACTTTGTATGTAGACTTAGATGGCAAAATGCTGGCTCAACACCATCAGTGCCAGCATCTGATTCGGAAAGTAGCCTAAGTTAATAAAAGGATAAACCCTCGACGTCTTTCCTGTCTGTGCATGACTAAAACTAGATGCTTTTCAAACAAAGATGATTTCAAACAATCATTAAAATTACATTAAACTGATTGAGATGTCGTTGTTGAAATTCAGGAAAGCCCGCTTGCTATACAGAGAGTATTTACAATCATTTTCTAACGATCAAATGGGAGCCAGGTAAGTCACGGCACCACATCACAGCTGCAGAGCTCCGTTCGGCGTTATTATTTAAATATTTAAACATTGTTAAAACCGGGTGTGTTTCTGGTGTAAATAAATATGAAAAGCAGAAATTGTTTTTTCAATTTAGTTGACGTTATTGGAATCGAAAATATTTTAATTCTGGTGAAATAGGCTACAACTTGTTTGTAGCCGAATGTAAAGAAATATCGGAAACATAATCACCGCATCAGGTCTGCGTTGGCGAGGTCGACTACATCGTTTGGTTGATATGTATGCGATATGACATATTACAGTAAACCTCGGTTAATCTGGATTCTGCTAATGAGAAATTTTGCTTATTCGGATAAAACCGAAAGTACAAATGATTGCCTATCCATGTAATTCTTAATAAAAAGCTTTGGATTATCAGACTCCATCAATTCGGATGATTTAGTCTGTCAAATTGAATCCGGATTAACCGAGGTCTACTGTACCTAATTTCTGTTGAAGCGGGCTGTATTTGTTGTGTGAATATTGAAAACAAAATCCTTGTTTCAATTTTACGAAGTTAACGGAATTTAAGTGGTTGGATATAATTTTCTTTGTGTAATAGCATAATCGTATAACAAAGTTGGATTATTCAATTTAATCTTATTCAAAGAGACTAAACAACAATTATTAGCAAATCAACTTAATCAAAAAGAATCTAAGACAAAATTTGAAAATATTAAGTAAATTTTGACCATTCAATACAGATTCTTAATTCTGATTTTAAATGTTTATTTCTGCTTTCTAATTCTACATTACTTCACTACAAATGCAGTCGGTTGCAACGTTATTTAGATATTTTAAATAACTAAACAAGTCAAACTGTACATTTTAGAGACACCGCCCGTTTACAAATTGAAAACATGCAACTGCTCAGCACTTGAACCAGCGATAGCGCGTCTGCGTTCAGCTCCTTATCATACGATGACAATTTGCTGACAAAAGTCAAAGCAACGAGGCACTCTTAGTGTCTTCGTCAACTGAATCCGGAAGATATGAGCACACTCCATACTTGATCACGACACTATAAGCTCCTCTGGGACCCTCCGATGCAGTACCACCAGTTGTACATCGACAAACGTCAGAAAACGCCGTCATTCAATCATCGCGCGATGCTCCGCGTGACGTGCTACCCACGTCACAAACTCTGGTCAGCATCGGTATGTTCTTCATCTCGAACAGTAGCGGGAGCTTCCGGACCATTTAAAAGTTCGTCAGAGGGATTCTTCGTCTCGTGAGAGGTTTGGCCACAGCTGGATGGATGGAGAAAGGAAGGGCGCCCCCGGGAGACTAAAACGATGAGGAGTTGGGGCCTGTTTCAATCGTTGAAAACAACAGAACTGACCTGGGTTGATGTCGTCATCGCTGCTGTTTGCTTCTTCATTACTTTCATCTGATGAGCAATCGCTTTCCTCCTCAGGAGGGATCTCGGCACCAGGAAAAACATAACGGTGCTTTCCATCATAGAAGTAAGTCCCCGCTACAAGTAGAAACAATTAACTTTGCGACAAACAAGGAAGGCAACGACATATACCTGGAAGCTTTTTGCTCACGGGTTGCTTCCAGCGACTCCTCCACAACCCTTTCAAATTCTCCACATCCATCGATGTTTTGCTCCCATCCTTCTGTTCGCTAGTCATGTGATTTGAACTTGGGAGATCGAAAGTTTTGGAATCACCATCTGAAGATGAATTGGCTGCTGCAGAATGGGACCCAACGGGGTCCGAGCTCCCGGCTGCCGCACTAGTGTCAGAAGATTTCCCATCCTCCGGTAGCTCCGTCACCTCCTTCAATCTGTCAGAACTAAATCAAAATTCGCTCGAGCTTTCGACCCAACGACGATCATTACCTCTCGGTGCCGCGGTAAATCTCCGAATATTTGTCACCCAACCTGCGACTTATCTCAGCGACGACCCCATCAGCGTCCCCGAGGAGCTCGACGTCGAAATCGATGTGCGTCAGCGGCTCACGATTAATCAGAATCTGGGGAATCCCTTCGGGAAGAGAATCTGAAATGTTGAGCTGTTAGACAGCGATCGAAAGTCGGCAAAATTTGCGATTTACTTGGTATGAGCGCCACCGGACGGACTTTGAGAGCCGAGCCAATCACCACAAGGAGATCAACTTCGTCTTTATCTGACGTTAGCTGACGATGAAAATGTTGGGGAAGGCTTTCCCCAAAAAATACAATGTCCGGCTTTAAAATCCCGCGGCCAGAACTGGGTGAACATCGAGGACACAGGGGAACCACCTAACAACACGAAGTGTCAAGATGTACACAAAACGTACTTTGTGCTTTAATGCCGGGCAAACGTCTATAAAATTTGGGCAAAACTATATTGTTCCCCAAAATTTTATGCGGCACGCACCAAATTTTTAATTTTCGGACACGGCCCGCGAGTGCAATAAGGTCCCCCCATCCTTGATTTACATCATAACAGTCGAATTCAATGGTTTGGTGCTTGTTTCGTTGCTTTATGAAGCCAAGCCTACCCTTTGTTTCTACCCCGAGAGCCGCACCGCAATCATACAGGTGAGATCGTAATACAAGCGAAGTGGGATCGGGCCCGGCCTGGCCTAGTTGTACGAGGACCATGGACGTCCATTGCGCCCGGCGACGTAACGCGCAGTTTTCACCTGATTGAAAACGTCGTCGCGGATAGCCGAACCGTCCACTTGATGGCGGCACACTTGACACGAAGCAGTCGCAAACGAGCCTAATATAAAAGCAAGCTGTTTAATCCGGATCGAAGCGGATGAAACCGGTTTGATAAACCAACCGTGGCATTGGATCACCCTACTGATGCCGGCTACTTGTTCGAGCGTGTCGATGTTCTGCGTGTAGTTGCGAAGCAGCTTCCCTTCTCGCTCCAGCAGAGATATGAACCTGAGCAACAAACACAATCATTCTCCATGGGATGTTTTCTCTCGTCTCGCGCTGCACCCCCCACATAATGTTTCTCCTGACACCGCACTGCATCTTCCCATATTATGATTTTTTCCTCATCCAGAACCAAACATTAAATCATTGACATAAACTAATCTCCAAACACATCGACACATGCTGCTCCGGGAAGACATGAATGTTCACTAAATACATCTATGTTCTTGATGGTAACAAAGGATTTAAATTGAAACGCTTCGCACACAATTTGTAAAATTGAGATGAGGCTCGGACGGATATGAAAAGGATTGGGAGAACTTTCAAATTTGCATCGAACGATTAATTTCCAAGAACAGAAATTTAACGCAACAAATAACTCCAACTCGAACACACCGACCTGTGCACAGGGCTGGGCTTGAACTGCCCGGGATAGATTTCCTTTGCAAACTTGAAGAAAGGTCTGTGGTCTTTCTTGAAGTAGGATATATCGAACATCGCCTGCGAGTCGACAGGTCACTTTACGCAACCAATCTCACTTCGAGCTACTCACCTCTGGATTGGGGAGGTCGGGGAAGTCGACAGCCAGCCGCGCATACACGCCGTTCCGCGATCTGAAATCGGGAATTCCGCACGACACCGACACCTGTAGGACAATGAGACTCGAATTGACGGTAAAACTACAAAACCCCCCTAACCCACCCCCGCTCCAGTGAGAACCATGATCTTCTGCGAGGTGCTTATCAGGTTGATGACGTCATCGAGAGTGTTGACATGGGGGAGCTTGGTTCTGCGAGGAGGTTCATTCAATAGCCGGATCAGCTAAAGAAATCATTGGTCAGACAAGTGAACCCAGGCTGGCCCAAATTACCATACCCACCAGTCTCCACAAGTCCCAGCTGCTCAGATCACGTGACAAACTTGACCCATTGGGAAGCAACTTGTAGAGGAGGTCACGGGGATCTTGGTTGTCCAGCATTTGGGAGTAAATCCAATCTAACGCTCCTGCGAACAAGAACCGGATTGTTACTGCGATATGAAGCTCCTAGACCAAACAAAAGCTGTAAACATGAATTCATCCAGACGAACTTTAATATTATTAAATGATGAAAATTGCTTTTCATTCTGCAGAGTGAAGGAGAAACAATTAAAATAAGGTTTTGAAATAAATCTCCACAGAAAATAAGTAATACATCTTGAAGATTTGCGTTATTTGTGATAACTGTTGGCTGGACAACCTTTTCACGTGTTCCTGATAAGTTCTTTAAGAAGCTTATCGAAAAACATTAAATGGTCATGTTTCATTGGTGAATGTTGTTGTACTGCTTAAGAGAAAGCACTCGTGGATTGCAATGTAGGGGTTTGAAAGAAGTTCAAGTTGTTTGCAAAGTCAAAACATCAGCACAAATTTGTTCAAGTACAATTATTAAATTTGCAATATTGAGCACAGAACAAACTTTAGTGGGTGTGGGCAAACATAACCTTTATGTAAGGTTATTTACCATGTGTGGGGGGCTGCCAGTCACTCTCGCTTGCTTCTGATTGAGGACTCATTCCAGAAGCTTCTTCGGGAGTAGGAGGAGGCTCTGGGTTTTCAGATTCTCTTTTAGTTTCAAGCTCTGTCCTGCAGTTTTTAAACAATTTAGTCAACAATTTTAAAAAAACTACAGACCCAACGCAAGCTAAAGTTTTTATATTGGCATAGTTACTTCAGCAACAACAATCAATATATAAATATGATATAATATTTACATAAGTTAACTTTTTCAAACCTTGATGAGCTAGTTTCAAATTTTGCAGAATCCTTATTTAAAAACCAACGAAAAATACAAAAACTTTACAGAATTTATGTAAATGTTTCAAGAAACAAAGGGCTTTGTAGATAACACACAAAACAAACGAAGCAAGACAATTTGGCGGGAGACAATTTGGCGGGAGACAATTCGACGGGACAAATTCGTCGGCAAGCCAATTCGTCGCCGAGTCAATTTGGCGGGAAAATAAATAAAAATAATTTACCTTCACTAGCGTTGAAGCGACAACAAAAAAGTTTTGTTATGTCACTAAGGCAATTGAAAAAGCAATTGTAATTGTTCAGCTGATAAGAGTGAAAATTCGCATTTAAAATATTAAATGCGTTAAATTTAGATATGTTCCTGGCCGAATATTCATGTATTTGAATTTACAATAGCTTAATCTCGAATATTTAAATTTAAAAATGGAACTTAAATACCGGTAATTAAATTTTTGAACCAAGGTCGTTTAACACTAAATTGTTATTATATTGAACCAAGGTCGTTTACTCAAAATTGTAAGTTATCTTTTACGAAATTGATGTTTTGCGGGAGTACGAAAGTTTATACTATATATAAACATTTTTCTACAAATCTATTCTGGCCGGCACGCATAAACATTTTTCTGCAGATCGGCGTATAAGAAAAATACTGAATGACGGTAAAGTCGGAACGGTTATTATATTAGACTATCAAACTATGAAAGTTGTTTTAATTATTTTTTATTTGTTCTAACAGTTTGTTTCGTCTATGGAGCTCGTCAGAAAGCAATCAAAAAAATCTGAAAAACAAATACATAACGGAAACCTTAACAAAACGATAAAAAGTCGGCAAAAGAACTTAAGAACAAAAACAAAAACACGGCAGTGATTAAATAGTTAAATCGGTTACAAACTTTTTTTGATTAAATTGCAATGTGTAAAGTTTTTTCCGTTGCTTACGCAAATGTTTTCAAATATGAATTATTATGGCCAATATCATGATTCTGGCACTGAAAAAAACTTTACATATTACTTACATCTGGCACAAAAATTTAATCAAAAACAATTTGTAACCGATTTAACTTTTTAATCACTGCCGTATTTTTCTTTTGTTCTTCAGTTCTTTTGCCGACTTTTTATCGTTTTGTTAAGCTTTTCTTTTTGTATTTGTTTTTTAGATTTTTGATTGCTTTCCGACGAGCCCTATAGACATAGCCGTACCAGCCCAAAAAAATTTGGGGGGGCAATGAAGTTTTGCCCAAATTTTGTGACGTTTGCCCAAATCATGATTTTATAGTACATTTCGGATATGACAAAAAAATTGTCTGAGATTCTCGGACGAAAAACCAATTTTGTCCTAAAATCATGGTGATCTCTAAAAAAAAAGGTCTTCACTTAAATTCAGTCTCCTAATTTTCAATTTTCGTCCCAAAATCAAGGTGTTCTCTGAAAAAAAAAAAAGTCTTCACCTAAATTTGGTCATTATTTTTTGCAGTTGATCATCGTCACCTTCCTAAATTTCCTGACTTTGCCCAAATTTTTTGTATCGCTGACCGAAAAATTATGGTTTTGCCCAAATATTTTCTTCTCACTGCCGAAAAATTTTAATTTTGCCCAAATCTTAGAAACTTGGGAGGGCAATTGCCCCCCCTGCAGGTACGGCTATGCCTATAGACGAAACAAACTGTTAGAACTAATAAAAAATAGTCAAAATAACTTTCATGGTTTAATAGTTTAACATAATAATCACTCTGACTTTACCGTCATTCAGTATTTTTCTGATACGCCGATCTGCAGAAAAATGTTTATGCGTGCCGACCAGAATAGATTTGTAGAAAAATGTTTATATATAGTAAAATGCTTATTATGACATCATAACTTTCGTACGCCCGCAAAACTTCAAACCGGTTCTCTTTGTAGTAGCTACATTATTGTACTTTTTTGTAAAAAATATGTGTTAAACGACCTTGGTTCAAAAATTTAACTATTCTAGTTCCTTTTTTTAATTTAAATATTCGAAATTAAGCTATTGTAAATTCAAATAGATGAATATTTGGCCAGAAATATACCTAAATTTAACGCATTCAACAATTTTAAATGCGAATTTTCACTCTTATCAGCTGAACAATTGTAACTGCTTTTTCAATTACCTTAGTGACATAACAAAATTTTTTTGTTGTCGCTTCAACGCTAGTGAAGGTAAATTATTTTTATTTATTTCCCGCCAAATATTTGTCCTACTTACCAACCTCTCCTATTTTCCGCAAAATATTTGCTGACGAATTTGTCCTATGGTGGTGGTGGTGGTGGTTTTACCCGACCCATTCCTAGGGATGGGGGCGCGGATCAATTCCGCGGAATCCCAATAGTCGGGCGACTCCCCACGGACGGGACCAGAGGTCCAGAAGAGAAGGGGTGTGGCCGAAAATGGCCCGACGCAGAGGGTCTAGTACAGGGCAGTCGAGCACGAGATGTGAAAGGTCCTGTGATTCAGAACCACAGTTGCTGCATGAAGAAGTCTCGGCTCGACCAACCCTGTGGAGATAAGAGTTAAGGAGAGTGCTGTGCCCGTTGCAGCGTAAACGGGAGAGAGCACAGCGAGCGGAGCGAGGGAGAGTAAGCTCCTCGGGAGATACTGAAGGGATTTGATGTTGAAAGAAACCAGATTGGACACTGCGTCTCCAACTGGTGTAGAGGGATAGTTGTTGGGAGGAGATGAGGGGTGCGAGGGACACTGATGTACTGGAGGGATCGAGAGAGAGGCACCGGCTTTAGCTAGAGAGTCAGCTAAGTCGTTACCTGGGAGGGAAGAGTGACCAGGTATCCATTGTAGATGGACAACCTTGGATTGAGATAGAGAGTTAAGAAGAGATTGAGTATTGGATAAGGATTTGGGGTTAAATATGGTAGGGGGGTAGAGAGAGTTGATAGGACAGATAAAGAGCCGGAAAAGAAGGTGATAGATTCAAAATTGCATGTCTTGGAGTGAGAGATACACCACTCAAGAGCATGTAGGAGAGCGAAGGTTTCAGCACTATAACTGGTAGCCCAGAGACCAGTCGAGGAGAGCGAGGTAGCAGTGACACACTTTGTACATTTGATGTGTATCCCTGCACCACCCTGTCCCAGTCCGCCAGGCACCGAACCGTCAGTCCAGGCAGAGATATCACTGTGAGATAGAGTGGAAAGATGGGAGGTAGCTGCAGTGTTGCGAAGGGAGAGGGTCTTTGCGAGAGCATGGGGATGAGAGATGGAGTGAGATTGTGTAATTAGATGGGGCAGACCAGGGGGGTTTAGGAGGGCAGAGGATTAGTGATTCACGGGTAAGATGTAGGTTAGGGGTAAGGTTATGTGATCTGGAGAAGGATCTCCATGAGCTCTTCTTGAGACGTGTACGGGGCTTAGAGTTCGCAAGAGAGGCTATGGGAAAGGTGGGAGGTAGACGGAGAGCTCGTTCAAAGAAGGAGAGGGATTGGTGGGTGAGGGTGACTCGTAGTGGAGGTAGAAGTGCTTCTATATGAATGGGAGTGGACGATAGACAACCTGTGATTACTCGACAGGAAGATCTATGCATTCTCTACACGGAGTTGATGTGTGTAGGAGATGAGAAGGGAAACCAGCCTGGGGAAGCATAGGTGAGGATGGGGCAAATAAAGGCTTTGTATAGAATACACAAGGATTCTTTTGATGGACCCCAGGAGGCAGAGGCAATGGAGCGGAAAGCACGGAATCGGCTGTGAAACTTTTTCCGTAAGGATAAGACGTGATATTTGAAAGAGAGAGTACGGTCGAAGGTTACACCGAGAAAGGTTGGACGAGGGTTGAATTTGAGAGGGGTGTTAAGAATGTGCAGAGAGGGTTGTGTACGTGATTGGTAGGGGTCTAAGCTGAAGAAGGATGTTTCACATTTGAGGGGGTTAAGAGGAAGGCGCCATTTTGAGGACCATTCCACCAGTCTGTTGAGGGCAGCTTGTACTACAGCTGTTGCACACTCAACACTCGGAGAGGAGGCCCAGATGGCTAGGTCATCTGCATAGAGAGAGATCTTAACAGATGCAGGAAGGAAAGTGGGAAGGTCATTGATGTATAAAGAGAAGAGAACTGGTCCTAGAACCGAACCTTGGGGAACTCCTCTTCGGAGACGGAAAGGACGACTGTATGAATTACAGATACGGACTTTCGAACGGCGATCTGAGAGGTAGGATCGTATCCATTCGACAAAGCAAAGAGGAAGATCTAATGTGAGGAGTTTAGAGAGAGAAGGGCAGAGTGCCAAACTGAGTCAAAAGCTTTTGCAAAATCCACAGTGGCAAGGACTGTACGTGCGCCTGGTTTAGATTGGTGGAAGGAATCTGCGATTGACTGTGAGAGAAGGAGAACCTGGTCTACAGTCGATCTACCAGGTCTAAAACCAGCTTGCACGGGTGAGAGAATGTCATGTAGTTCGAGAAAATAGGTTAGTCGTCCTAAAACCATTCTTTCGAAGAGTTTGGAGGTACATGAAGTGAGAGAAATGGGTCTATATGAAGAAGGTGAGTCAGAGGGTTTTCCAGGTTTGAGAATGGGGATGATTGTTGATCGCTTCCAAGCAGACGGGAAGGTGTGTGTTGACCAAGAAAGGTTGAAGATGTATAGAAGAAAGTTTAACGCAGATTGTGGGAGGTGGGATAGAAGAGGGTAGGTAATTTGATCAGGGCCTGAGGAGGTTGAGGTTGAGAGTTGAGAGATAGCTGTAGAGAGTTCAATTGAGGAGAATGGTGAACAGAAAGTGGAATGCAGGGTGTTGCAGTGTGCAGTTCTGATTTGCTTCATTTGGGCTTTCTCGGTGCTTCGAAAAGGTTTTGGGGTTTGGGTAGAGAAATGAGACTGTAGATGTGAGGAGAGATGGTTGGCACAATCTACAGGGGTATGGCAATTTGAGAAATTGGGAAGGTCAGAAGTAGTTGGGGAGGGGGAGCCAGAGATGGAGCGAAGTAGAGAAAAGACTTTGCTAGGACGGGTTTTAGGAGAAAGGCTAGAGCAAGTTTTCTGCCATGACTTGGCTTTAGCCTTAGAAATCACAGTGGAGGTATATCTGGAAGTAGCGATATAGTGCTGGCGGTCTTCTTCGGAACAGTGTGCCTTTGCAAATGCCTTTCGGTGTTTTGCGACGGCATCTGCGACTTCAGGTTTAGCAGGGCGGTTGATGCTGCCAAAAGGAATGGCAGAAGTGGCGGCATCATTGAGAAGTTTGGTAAAGGTGTGGGTGGCTTCAGAAAGAGAAAGTGTTGTAAAGTTAGAGGGAATAGGGCAGTGGGTATCAATATAAGTAAGGTAATCATCCCAGCAAGCTTTATTATAGTTAAATGAGGGGGGGCAGTGGAAAGAGTTAATTATAGGGGAAGTGGGAATAGTGATGGAGATAGGAAGATGATCTGAGCCGAGGTTCGGAAGGGTCTGCCATGTGCATTTAGAGGCTATTTGGGCAGGAACTAGGGAAAGATCAGGGGAAGAGCGGTTTCCAGTGGCACGGTGTAGTAGGGTGTGGTGTTCGGGGTTATTAAGAGGTAAAAGATCAGAAGAGAGGAGCCAATCAAACAGATCTTTGCCTGAATGGTCTTCTGGTGAGTGGGAGTCCCAGGATGAATGATGGCTGTTAAAGTCGCCAAAGATGTAAGTGGTAGGAGATGATGGTAGGAGAAAGGGTGAGAAGGATTTTGGGCGAGAGTCGGAGGAAGAGGAGCGGATAGGAGGGACAATTCTTAAAATAATCAAAGCTAATTTGCTTAAAAATTAATGACAAATAATGTTTAATGATAAATAAAAAAACTAATGTTTAACAATAACAAGATAAAAAAGAGTTTCTAATTAACTGAAATAGTATTAAAAAAAACTTGCATAGCCATAAACAGAGAAAGAATCAGAAATACTTGAAACTTTATTTGTGCACAACATGAATTTAAATTGGCTAATACTTACGAAAACTTTATAGCATTCTTTTCAGAATTAAAAGAATCGTGAAATTCAGCCTGATTAACTTTCTTCTTTTCAGTTAAATTAGATTCATCTAAAAATTTTAAATATCATTTTAAAAGTATACATTTAGGTTTGCGGTTTGAAAATAATTGTTCGAAAACAATTATTCAAAAAAATTGTTTGAATTGATAATTGTTTGACTCGATAGTTGTTCGAATTGACAATTGTTCAAAAAATAACATTATATGCAGTTGTCAGAAAATATTTATTTAATAAACGCTTATTTTGTTTGTTTTTTTAATAAAGACCTAACCCTAACCCTATTGTTTGTAAAATTTTGTCCTTATTTTCAAATGATTGTTCAGATAACAATTGTCAATTTGAACAATTGTTTTCAAATAATTGTCCAGATAAAATATACTTAGCAATTGACTGTTAACAGTATTTGACTAGGCGGATTATTGACTTTATTATGCAAAATGCTTTTATATGTTTAGCTTTAATTATTCTTTTTTCACACATTTTTTAAAAAAAGGTAATATATATTAATATATTGCAAGAGTTAATTAATCTTTCTTGCAGAGTGCTCAATGAAAAAATCAGAACAAGATAAAATTTATTTAATCACTGTATAAAACCACAACAGCCTGTTTCATCTTATAGAATGTTCAGGGTTACTTATTCAAATAAAATCATTCTACTTCAATAAGTAACCACATGAGGAAATAGACTGTTGTGGTTTTCACATAGTGATTAAATAAATTTTTAATTATATTTATATATTTTCTTTTATCTTACATTGATTTTCTACTACTTGGAAAAATGTATATATTTATTCGATAGAGCTCTTTCTACTGTAAAAAAAACTGTGCTGATTGTCTTTTTGAGTATTTTGAGATTTTATTATTTTTGAGGCTTACATACGAAATATTCAGGGGGTAAAAAGAAACATTTTCAACACCTGCTATTCTTCACTTTTCATCAAGGCCAAAAAGCTGCAGAAGCAGCCCAGGACATTTGCATGGTATACGGGGAAGGTATCATAGGCAAATCTATGGCAAAAAAATGGTTTGCAAAGTTCAAAAACGGCAATTTTGACATCAACAACATGCCCCGCAGTGGAAGACCTTCTGAATTTGACAAAAACCATCTCAAAGTACTTTTAAAGGAGGAAAGTTGCCAAACAAGCTGTGGATTGGCTGAAAAAATGAACTGCGATCAAAAAACGATTCACAATCATCTTCATTCAATGGGATTTGCCATTGAGAGTCTGGGTGCCTCATGAGCTTAACAAAAACAACAAAGAAAATTGCCTTCAAATTGCTTCTCGAATCTCGCCCGCCATCAAGCAATGCGTGGTCACAAACAGTGCTTTTTGTACTGAATCGTCACGGGAGATGAGAAATGGTGCCTATATATAAATATGAAGCAAAGAAAGGAATGGGTGGCTCCTGGAAATACACCAAAGCCAAGAGTTAAGCCTGACCTCCATCCAAGGAAGACCATGATCTGCGGTTGGTGGGACTGGGAGGGCATGGTGCACTGGGAAATGCTCAAAAGGAATGCCACAGTCAAGAAGGAGCTCTACATAGCCCAGCTACATTGTGTAAATGAAGCTATTCAACTAAAAAGACCCCATCGACAAGGCCAAACCATACTTCTTCACGACAATGCCAGGCCTCATGTTGTACAAGTCATCAAAGCCACACTCCAAGAGCTCGAATGGTAGGTCCTTCAGCATCCACTGTATTCTCCAGACCTTGCACCCACAGATTACTATTTTCTCCACTCTTTGTCGAACCATATGAGGGATGTTACCTTCAACAATGAAGAGGACCTTAAAAACTGGCTTAACAAATTCTTTGATACCAGACCTGGAGATTTTTGGTGGAATGGCATCGACAAATAGGTTAAGAGGTGGGAGGAGGTCATAAACAGCAACGGAGAATACATAATTTATTAATTTATAGCCATAACTTTTTATTTTTGTTTAAATAAAAATCTTTGATAAAAATGCAACATATTCCTCAACCTAATAGACACACATATATATATATACACATACATTGCTTTTTCTTTAATAATATCTTAAAGTTATTTCATATTAATTTACATGTAAATGTGTCAGTTAATTTTAGTTTCAAGATTATGTTGCTAAATTCATACCCGACACACTTGTAAAACATGTTTCTTAAGAATTAAATAGTTATAATTTGCTATTCTAGTTCATAGCATAATACAGTAGAATGTGAAATGCTGTTTCAACAAAATATAGTTAAAATGTTTAAAGAGGTAATACAGTGCTTTTCAACATGGAGGATGGTATGCACTTGTGCAGATGACAAACATGGTGCGAATAAGAATTGTGTATGATTTTAATTTAATTCTTGAATTTAATTTTTGGTTATATCAAACTTTTATTTAATTTTTGATTATATCAAACTCTCATTTAATTTTTTCGTTGTGTGCAATAATTCAAATTAAGTCTTGTGTATACTGAAATATTGAGTATTAGTTAAAAATGTATCGAAATTCCATTTCAGCCAGAATTAAAAGATTCAGTTTTGGTTCTGGTACTGGCCAAAACTGAAGTGATTGTAGCTAACAGGGCTGATTTATTTAGAAACATATCTACGCTTAGTTTACATGGCAAAATTGATGTAGCTTGTCATTCCTCAGAGATACAACCTGCTGAATTGCACTTATACACCTCTCAGTAATGGAAAACCAGTCAAAGCTGCTTCGCTTCTTTATTTTGAAAAGTTAGTAAGAAAATTGTCACACAAATTACGACATTGACATATCAGTATATATTAAATATATTAGGTCAACCTTAAATCAGCTACAATGCACTACCGCTAAATACATAAATTAATTTATACACAAGAGTGTCGTATGATTAAAAGTCATTAGCATAATTCATTGTAGAAACTAAGGTCAGGCCATAAGAGTGCTTAACTCCATTGATCTGGCAACAACTTTAGAGCCTTAGTCCACCTAGACGTAGTTATGAGCATTAATAGCACAGGCAAAACCTAATCTTACAGCAAATTAATCGGCAACATTTTACAAAGCAAGACAACTTGGCGGGGTCAATTTGGCGGGGTCAATTTGGCGGGAGACAATTTGGCGGCGCAAATTTGTCGGCAAGCCAATTCGGCGGGGAGACGATTTGGTGGGAAAATAAATAAAAATGATTTACCTTCACTAGCGTTGAAGCGACAGCAAAAAAATTTTGTTATGTCACAAAGACAATTGAAAAGGCAATTGTAAATGTTCAGCTGATAAGAAGCTCAACCGCCTGCGGACTGGTGTTGGGCGATTCCATTCGTCCATGCACAAATGGGGTCTCGCTCCTTCACCAAATTGCGAGTGCGGCGCCTCAGAGCAAACCGCAGACCATGTACTAACAATGTGCCCCATACATCGGGCACCACATGGAGCACGCGGTCTGACGGTTTTGGATGACGAAACTCGATGCTGGCTTAATAACATCGCTGCCAGCATCTGATCCAGGCAGTGCAGCAGTCTGGGGTAGTAAAAGGATAAACCCTCGGCCCCAGTTCTGTTTGTGTCTGGCCTGGAGTGGATGCCCTTCAAACGATGACGACGACGACGAGCTGATAAGAGCGAAAATTTTAATTTAAAGTTGTTAAATGCGTTAAGTTTAACGATGTTTCTAGCCCAATATTTATCTATTTAAATTTACAATAGCTTAATTTTGAATATTTAAATTAAAAACGGTACTTGAATAGTTAAATTTTCAAATCACGGTCGTTTAACATGTATCTTACAAAAAAGTACAATAATGTAGCTTACTACAAAGACAACAGATTAGAAGTTTTACGGGCGTACGAAGTTATGACGTCATAATAAGCATTTTACTATATCAAAACAAATCTATTCTGGTCGGCACGCATAAACAGTTCTATTTTAACAATTTTTTGTTTTTTTTTTAGTTCTAACGGTTTGTTTCGTCTATAAGGCTCGTCAGAAAGCAATCCAAAATTTAAAAAACAAATAGAAAAAGTAAAGCTTAACAAAGCGATAAAAAGTCGGCAAAAGAACTTAAAACAAAAAGAAAATTATGGCAGTGAATAAAAGTTGAAGCAATTACAATTTGTTTAAATTAAATTTTAATGTGTAAATTTTTTTTCCGTTGCTTACGCTATTGTTTTCAAATTTGATTTATTATGGCTAATATCATGATTAATGATTCTAGGATAGTGGGTACAGATAAACGGCGGAATTCGGCGAAATAAATGTGTATTTAATCTTTTCGTAATATAACTGAACAAAATTATTGAGGTGCAAATTTGAAGCTGCCATGCTTATTTATTACCTACGTGCTGACCATAAACGCCATCTTTTGTGATGTCACAAACTTCACGCGCTTGCCAAAACTTAGAACAATTTGTTTGCATTAATCGTAGCTGTGCAATTTACGACTTCTGAAAAACACTGATTACCGGTATGAGAAAATGTTTAAAAATACAACGGGAACAAGTCGAAACAAAAGATACAAAAATTCTATCAGGTTTGTACAATAGAATAATAGAACGAATAAAAATCTTTAATTTTTTAAAAGCATTTTTAGGGCTCTCTGTTTGTTCCAATAAATTCGTTCATTATTTAGAAACTTTAGCGTAAGCAAAGGAAAAAACTTTACACATTGAAATTTAATCAAACACGATTTGTAACCGCCTTATATACTATTTTGTAAGCTTTGCTATTTAACTTGATTAATCTTCTGTTTTGATTCTTGACAATTTTAATCACTGCCGTAATTTTTTTTTTTGTTTTAAGTTCTTTTGCCGACTTTTTATCGCTTTGTTAAGCTTTACTTTTTGTATTCGTTTTTCAAATTTTGGATTGCTTTCTGACGAGCCTTATAGACGAAACAAACTGTTAGAACTAAAAAAAAAAATAATAATTAAAATAGAACTGTTTATGCGTGCCGACCAGAATAGATTTGTTTTGATATAGTAAAATGCTCATTATGACGTCATAACTTCGTACGCCCGTAAAACTTCTAATCTGTTGTCTTTGTAGTAAGCTACATTATTGTACTTTTTGTAAGATACATGTTAAACGACCGTGATTTGAAAATTTAACTATTCAAGTACCGTTTTTAATTTAAATATTCAAAATTAAGCTATTGTAAATTTAAATAGATAAATATTGGGCTAGAAACATCGTTAAATTTAACGCATTTAACAATTTTAAATTAAAATTTTCGCTCTTATCAGCTGAACATTTACAATTGCCTTTTCAATTGCCTTTTCAATTGCCTTTTTGACATAACAAAATTTTTTTGCTGTCGCTTCAACGCTAGCGAAGGTAAATCATTTTTATTTATTTTCCCACCAAATTGTCTCTCCGCCAAATTGGCTCGCCGCCAAATTGGCTCGCCGACAAATTGGCTCCCGCCAAATTGTCGCGTACCCACATTTTATTGTCATTTGATTAATTTAGCATCAGTCTTATCTACTAGCTTCTTCAAGTGAAGTGATCACTGTATTCTACTCCCTACAAAGATAAAAGTCATAAAATAGCTGAACAGCCACAACATCATAAAAATTAACTGTTTCACTGTACAACTTAACTAAATGTGTCTATAATATTTTTGGTCGTTATGTTTCAAATATCCAGTGCTCAGAAGGGAGTACTCAAATAAATTGCTTTAATGGACACTTCAAACAAAACTGACTGCAAACTTTCTACTTAAGTAATTTTTGAAGTGATCAATCATCTACATTTGCAATATTATTATCAACTGACAATTTAATGCATGTATTTAAGCAGTTTCATGTGTTATCAAAGTTAATACTGCATTTTTAAATAGTTCCAGTTCTGGCTGGATATCATGTACCAATTCTGGCCAATTCTAGCTTTGGTTGAAATTGAATATTTGAGTTCCAGCCAGGGCTGGAGAGTAGGAGTAAGAAGAGAAGTTGGAGTTTTTCTAAGGAGTAGAAGTAGGACTAACAAAAAATATTCATTACTCCTTACTCCTCTACTGCATTATTGATTGTCATACTGTCTGGAATTTTTAGAACATGGTATAAAAAACTGAGATTGATTCCAAGTGAAGACATTTTTTTGTTACGAAAATTGAAAAATCTGAGACTGATTCTAAGTGGAGAAACTTAAAAAAAACTTACTCCAGAATAGGATAAGAAAAAAACATTTTACTCTGGAGTAGGAATAGGAGTAAGAATCAACACTATTTCCCAGCCCTGGTTACAGCACATCACTAGTATTAGTAGACCTAACACAATATTTTTCATAAACATTAAGCATTTTATTTAGTAATATGATAGGTTAAAGTTAAAACCCACGAGTTTTGTAAATTAAGGCTTTACTTTTAATAAGCAAAATTCAGCAGAATAGCAAGAAACAAAAGAAAAATTGGAAAAAAATAGGCAGTCAACAGTAAAATGAAAAAAGAAGCAACTGAGCAAAAAGTGAAAATGGAACAATGCATTTACTGAGCTGCGATTTGTATAAGATTCAGATGAAAACTACCCTTCAGCTCAATGTGCTTTCTGCCATATCATATATCACAATTCATCACTTGAAAACTAAAAACTGAAATGGCACGCAGAAAATAAATATTCTGAACACAAAAACAAGTTGGCACTACTCTTCAAAAAACAAACATAACAATTCACTGAGCAACAGCAACAATTCAAGCAACTGATCATGGCACACTCCAAACTCTTGTCATATCATCACTAAAAATAGCTAATGTCTTTATGTCTCAAAAGCCATTAACCATGGCAGAAAGTATTGTAAAACCCTGTCCAGAGATAGTAGCGCAGGAGATTCATGGAGCCACAGCTGTGACAAAAGTACAGAAACTGGCATTGTCTAATAATACCATGCAAACAAGATGTTCAAATATTTGTTCTAAAAATTGCTTACACCAAGCTTTGTCATGATGAAGCTTTTGCCAAGCTTTATCATGCACCTCTTCATTCGTCAATTAGATGAAATGACTGATATTACCAGTCAAGCTCAATTGATTTGTTTATGTTTCCAGGCACAAATAAGATCACTATCTATTTTGTCTTGCTACTGGCATAGACACCATTGCTTTAAGTGTATTTTTGAAAGTGGAATATTATTTGTAAAACATGAAATAATGTGGTCAAAATGTAAGGCTGTGTCCACTGACAGTGCCAGGGTGGTTGGAGTTTGTAACAGGTTTGGTGGTCTCATAAAGCAAGTCATACCAGAGGTTGTGAGTATTCACTGCATCATACACTGTGAAGCATTATTAACCAAAAAACTTGTCAATCAAGAAAAAAACTGCCAACTTGCCAATTAATGTGATTTGTGATATTATTAAAATTGTGACTACATTACTAAAAACTCATGAAAGTCAAATTGCACATTTCATGAGCTTATCAGAGAAATGGGAGATGATGGTGTCTTGTTTATCACATTAAAGTTAAGTGGCTGTCTCGTGAAGAGTGTGGAAATTGCAAGAATACTTGTTGTGTGATTATTATGTAATAATATATGCTGTACAATCAAATTACATCAAACATTAAAGTAATAGTATATGCTGTACCATTAAATTATGCTGCACCATTAAATTAACCACTATAAGTGCAAAAAGTAGTTCTGAAATAACAATAAAATATACACATCCAAGCCACAAAAAGAGGATAATGCATAATGATGGGTGGATGAAACAACAAATTTATAAGTTGGATCCTACTGCACAAATTTGTGGCATCATTTATTAACACAACATACATGCAATCACAATAGATCAAATTGTTCTTTGGATGAGTAAAAGTTAGAGGTTGAATTTGTAATTTCAGTAACCAACAAAAGTTAACTAGGAGATAAAACTAGCCTTCAATCTCTCATGATAACACAACTGCTTCTGAAGTAAGGGACCTATCAATTACATCTTGAAGGATTGTTATAATTTTATATAAAATTAGACTTTCATTGGAATAAAATAACAAAATCCATGACAATAGCAGTGAGTCAATTTATTATAGCAAAAAATCATGTCAAGTGATTAAGAGTGCTGCTTTAATCGCACATGCAATTGACATGGTTTTGGTTCAAAACCTACTCAAACCATTTTGTTGTACCACAGGGAAAAATATTTTGCAAAGAGCTGCTTGGTAATCTTAGCAAGCAACTCTAAATTTTATTTATATATCTCAATAAAAACTGAACAGCTGTAGAAAATTTTTTTAACTGGACAGCAATATGTTGACATCTGAGAAAGAAGATCAAGTAATAGCTTAATGGTTGCCTTAAGTATAACACCTCCAACATTTTCCTGTAAGTCAGGAGGATAAATATAAAGAGTAAAAAAAAAAATAAGTCAGATAAGCTGTTATGTGATTTAGATTCTCTGTTGTACATGAAAAACATATTACACAGTAAAACCAAAACTTTCATCATCAAATTTTTTTCAATTTTTAATGAAAAGAGCTACAGCTCTCTATACCCTTCATCAATATCTAAAGCAATTCCAAATTATCAACAGTCAATGTGCTTCATTGTTTTAATTCTTTTTGATGGATATGTTGTTAAACCTTAGAATAATTGAAAAATGATAAAGTAAAAAATACAATATCAAAATAAGAATAATCAAAAAGCTCACAAAAAATCAAACAATAAAAAATTTATGTCACATTAAATACTAATCCAACAAAAAATATATCAAAGTACCAGAAATATTTGTGGTTTGGCAACAGAAAAACAGAAATATTATAATTAACCTTACCAGAGCTAAAGAAAGGAAGTACTAAAACAAAACATTGGATGGAGGTTGTTAAGGAAGATTTGAGAATAAGAAGATAGCAACAAGAATAGGCAAAAAATTTAGGACTGGAGACACAGCTGCAAGCAATGGCTAACCCCTGCTAGCAGGAAAAACACATCATATCTTTTACTTTAGGGCAAAAAGGGATAATGATATTAATTTTGTATCAGTTAATCACTAACTTTTGAAGCACTTTTTAGCAAGCTTATCTTATGTTGATTTGTTTTCATTTTCAGATTTACTTTGCACATCTGTAATTTCTTTCCTCAAAAATAGGTTTTATCATAAAAACTGTTTCACCAAACTTTGTAAAGCATTTGATCATTTTACAAAGTAAACAAATTGCACCAAAAAAAACAAAAAAAAACAAATATAGACATAGCCAAAAAATCTATTTTAATCCCAAAGTAAGGCACACAACGTGTTTTCTCTGCTAGCAGTTGTGCCACTATTCTGGTCTTTTTTTGTCTGTTCTCATCACAAACCTCTTCTTATTATGTCTTCTTCAACAACCTCCACCGATTGCTTGTTGGGCCTTCCTTTCTTTTGCTTTCCACTGTAATTGTTGCAGCCATCACTGGAACAATATCTTTGTTCATCTAATCAATATGCCCAAATTATCTCAAGTCTTTGACTTCACAAAAATTTCTTCAATGATTCAACACCAGTCATCTCTAGTATCAACTTAATTGTTACTCTCTCCTCTAGTGTCATGCCAAATATCATTAGAAGCATTCTCATTAGTTACTTCATTCTCCTTATATCATTTATCTTTATTGACCAACACTCTGCTTATGGCACTTCTGCTATATACATTTTATATACAAGCCTTCTCATCTTTAACAACAAATCCTTCTTGCACAACACACCAGCAATATCCTAAAATCTCTTCCACCCAGCTCTTATACCAGAATTCACTGCTTCTTGAACTCTACCTTCTGTAAATACAACATCCCCAAGCTAGCAAAACATTTCCACTTTTTCAATCAGATCTCCAGCCACATTTATACTTTTTTAAGGAATCTGCAGCAACTTAGTTTGCATAAATTGCACTTAAACATTTTTACCTTTGCCAGCCTCCTTTAATTCCTGAGCACTTTTTACAAAGCAAGACAATTTGTGGGAGACAGTTTGTCAGGACAAATTTGTCAGCAAGTCAATTTGTCGGCAAGCCAATTTGGCAGCAAGCCAATTTGGCTGGAAAATAAATAAAAATGATTTACTTTCACTGGCATTGAAGACACAGCAAAAAAGTTTTGTTATGTCACAAAGGCAATTGAAAAGGCAATTTGAATTGTTCAGCTGATAAGAGTGAAAATTTTAATTTAAAGTTGTTAAATGCGTAAATTTAGGGATGTTCCTAGCCGAATATTTATCTATTTGAATTTACAATAGCTTGATTTCAAATATTTAAATTAAAAAAGGTACTTCAATAGTTAAATTTTTGAATCACGGTCATTTAGCACATATCTTTTACAAAAAAGTACAATAATGTAGCTTACTACAAAGACGACAGGTTTGAAGTTTAATGGGCATATAAAGTTATGACATCATAATAAGCATTTTACTATATCTAAACAAATCTATTCCGGTCAGCACGCATCTAACAGTTTGTTTTGTCTATAGGGCTTGTCAGAATGTAATCAAAAATTTAAAAAATGACTCAGTTGCAATGCAACAATTCAAATCACTAACTGGAATCTCACAGAGAATCTTGAATAAAAATGAAAACCAAATACAGTAGTGTGCAAATTAATTGGGACAAAGCAATTTTGTGCATATTTTTTATTTTATATTATTTTGATTGTTGTTAAAATACTTTCATATTATTTATTTGATTCAGTTATGCATCTGCAATATTAATTAATGCTTTTGACATTGACATTTTCAGGTTTTGTTAAGTTTTTTGCTTTTATTTGATTGAAGTGCTTTAATTTTAGCCTGGAGCCCATTGGATACATTTGCTTTTCTACATGGATGTTCCACTAACAAAGCGAGCCCAGATTGTTTCTCTACAAAAACACACCAATATGGTAAAGAAACAGCTTCAAAAATGTGACTGTTCAACCAAGAGCAAACTTATAGAAACAATTTTACAAATTTGGCACCATGATGAAAAGCTCCAAAAAAACTGCTCAAACCTTGTTGATTCTGTGCCAACAAGAATTTCTCAGTTGATCAAAGCCAAGGAAAGGCAAATTAACTATTAAAAGTGTTTTCTTGTCTTAATTTCAATTCCTTTACCCTAATAAACATATTTTGTCAATTTTGTGCTTTTCCAGACTTTGTCCCAATTAATTCGCACACTATAGTCAAACTGGGCAATGCGCAGCTACCCATTTTTTACCGCCTAATGCGCAGAAGCTTTTTAATAAACAAAGAAAAAAAAGAAAAAAAAAAAATTATTCCAGGATTTATCTTATATCTTTAAAAAGTGTCAGTATCAAAATCAAGCGAATCCAAGTGTTTTTTGACATTAAACTACACGTTCTTCAAACCGCTTCATTTTTTTTAACTTTTAACTTTGCCCTTCAACCTGCTAACTTTGCTTACATCATGAAATATACTGAACGCTTAATGTAATCTATAGTTTCTAGCCAGTCTACTAATGGTCAAGAACATATCTGAACAAAAAACAGCGAAAAAAAATGTTTTCTCTTTCTCTTATAAAAAGATGTTCTTTACCCATATTTTTTTCATTATATTTTGTCCAATGCGCATAATGGTCAAGTGTAATTTAAAGAAAAACCAATTGGAGTGAGAGCAAAAAAGAAAGAAAACTAGTTGCTCTAAGAGATAAAAAAAGAAAAAACCTGCGCAAATTGAATTTGTGAGCCCAAAATTTAAAAAAAATTTTTTTAATTTGTTAAGAAGCTTGAGAAGAGCTTAGTTTTTTTTCAATCAACTAGTTTCTCTCTGTTTCTATCTTTCACTTTCACTTCAATCGTTTTTTTTTTTTCGAATTAAACCCGACCGTGCATAATAGCATCAACGTGCTTCCAACTCGCATCTTTTGTCAGAAACAGTAAACTTAGTTCTATGATTTGATGTTTATGATCAAGGGCAAGGGAAGAGCAGAGATTTCTTTAGGGTTTGATGATTTTTTTTTCTGAAATTATATTTAAAGTATTTCTATTTGGAGAATTAGATGTTTTTAGATACGAAAACAAAATTTCAATGAGATGTTTTGCTTGTTTAATTAGTAACAAAAAAATTGAGAAAAAGGTTAAGAAAACCTATCCTTACATATGACAATTATTTTTTAAGAATTACAAAAATTTATCTAACCTGGTCGAGTGGTTAAGAGCGCCATTTTGATGGCGCCGCATCAACATGGTTGCGGTTTAAAAGTTACTTGGGTCAAATTGTTGTATCCTTGGAAAAGAAATTTTACGACACTTTTCTCTGCTTGAAATTCTTATTTAGCATATTTACATATTACAGTATTTATATCGAAATGAATGAATAAACAAAAATCTAAATAATAAAATTTAACCGGACAGCTATATCTTGGCATCACCGGAAGCATATCGGGAAAATCAACAGTGGACAAGAAAAAAATTTTAAGCAATAGGCCTATACAACAACTGGCATGAAAATTCTTCAGAAATGAACCAAAAAAAAATACACTGAAGTTGATCAAAATTTATTTAATTGCATTAGCTTTCGTAAACTACTGCTTGCTTAATGACGCGCAACGGGACAACATAAAACACACTAAATTCTGAAATAAATTGATATCTGTAAAAAGCAGACCACTACGAATAACAAGAGGCTGAATCAACATAATCTATAATAATCTGAGTGTGCTTTAATCTTCATTGTCGATTTGAATTTGTTCTTCAAAACTAATATAAAGTTATTCTTCTCTGATCGAACACTTCTCTAAAACAACAAAACCTTATTAGAATTCCAATAACTTTTTTTTTCTTTTTTTTTTATAATCACAAAAAAATCTTTTATTCATTATGTGGTTACATGCGTAGCCTAACTATTTCTATGCCTGCCTTAACCGTATTTGAATCTAATTATACCAGGAAAAAGCAGGTTAGGCTCTTTGCTCGTATAAATAATCGAATAGATTTGAAAATAATGAACTATACAATAGGTTATTTAGAGATGTAGTTTCATTACCAGGAACGGAGAATTTTGTCCCGTGATCAGTGCACTTAATTATTCCCTTCCAGTTGTATATAATGCGTTGATGAAACAGAAATAAGATGTGAAAGGAGAGGTCAGCAAGAAAAATTGAGACAAATTTTTGAATCGCAAAAAAAAATTTTAAAGCTATTTTTATTTTGTTTAACTGGTGGATTTTGGCCCTTTAACCCTCCCTCAGGTAGTCCTTTCCATGTTTAAATTTTTTTAAATCATTCCACCCAAGTTATGATTGTCTAACATTTAAAGTACAAAAAATGCGCAATAACCGCGATCGCCTGCGCATTACCCGTATCTCGTAAAAAGCCGTGCCGGCTCCGGAAACGGAAGTTAAATTTAAAAAAATATTTTTTTTAAACACGTCAATAAATTATTAAATAAAATAACTTAAATTCACGGCTTCATTGCATTCAAAAAGCAAGCTATTTAATCAAAAGTTAAAATTTTCCGCGTTTTCGCTGCGCATTGGCCAGTTTGACTATACTGTACATGCTTATAAAAGATCACATCACGTGGTACCAGATTACAAGCAAATTATCTGAAATAATGTGAAGTTTCTCTGAATAGCAATTAAATTAAGGGCACACTTTACAACAGCCAATTAGCAATGCACCATTGAGTGATTATATAATATCAAATTAACTAGAACCTTCCAAAAGATAAAAAAGCATTTGAAATAAAAGAGACAAAGGTGCAAATACACTTAGAATTAAAAAAAACAATTACCTTTCTAAAACAGCTTGCAAATGAATTAATTGGGTTTTACCAAATACACAATCACTATTAATATGAAAGATTATAATATAATAACAATTAAAACTAATGAAAAAAAATATTAACTATAGATTTATGCAGTTAAGATTAGATTGCAAATGAAGTGTGACAGTCTCCAAGAAGCGCCAAGTCATCTGCATACAAAGTTCTTTCAGAAATCCACCTCTTACACCCTTAGTTATCTTATCCAATATAACTGCAAACAGAAAAGGATCTAATATTCATCCTTGATGTACACCAAAATTCACATTAAACCATTCTGATCTCAACATTTCCACTATCACTGTTGTCCTTGAGTTCTTATACATATGTTTCAATTCAATTTTAACTCTTCTTTCATTATACCTTTTCATCAATCTGGCCACCATATCACTTCTCCAGGCACTTGGTCAAAGGTTTTTTTCCAAGTATAAAAATATCATATAAAGCTGCCTTCTTGCTGCCCCAGACTTTTCCATCATCTCTCTTACCAAAAATATTGTATTTATCGTGCCTTTCTTGGCAAAAATTTTATTTGCGTTTCATCAATCTTAATTTGCTTCTTTAGCTGCCTTTAAAAAATCTTTTTAAAACTTTCATCCTATGTCCTAACAATTTTACACTTTTGTAGCTTCTGCAGCAATTACTACCTCTCTTAAACAAGTAAAGCTTTACTTGCTTATTCTATTACATTTATTACAACCAATGCTATAGCTATATGATGCTTATATTTTGGCCTTTTATAGACTCTTTATTTTTTTGTGTTAGACAGAAAAAATAAATATACAGTTATAATTAATTGGCTATTTTAAAAAGCATAAAAATATAAACTATAACAAATCTATTAGAATTTTATCAGATAATTTAATTATATTTAAATCAAATATAATAACCGTGATGATAATGATATTTCATGAATATAACTTAAACATTAAGTATTTATTAATTTTCACTTTTTTATTTTATCTCTATATTTATCCTCTTGACTGGCAGGAAAGCGATGGAGGCTAATACGTAAGGTAAGCAATTACCCCAACCTGCTTCCCGAGATGCCAAGATATTGCTGTCTGCTGTTTGCTTGTAATTTAATAGAGATATGACTGTAATTTAGAACTGCTTCCCAAAACCACCAAGCAGGGGAAAGTGCCATGAAGTGTCTTTCCCAAAGACACAACAGAATGGCACAAGTGGATTTTGAACCGAGATCATGTTGATCATAAGCATGGCGCTTTAACCACTTGACCACACTGCTGACTAAAGTTTAAAGCAAGTAAAGAAAACTAAGCAATTTAAAGCAAGCAGACAAAGTAGAGCAAACTAAAATTTAAAGCAATGAAAACAAGTAAAATGATTGATTAAAACATATTTTCATTAAAAAGCTATTGCTGTCTAATTTTTGCCATAATAAAAACTAAAGTTTTGCTATGTTTAAAAATACTAAAATCAGAGTTTTAAACATCAATTTTATATAATATCAATATAAGGGTCGCGCTCAGCCCAAAAATCCAATTTGGGACTCAGTACATGAAACTTATTTTTAGAAGCGAAAGAAACACTCAGGTGCGACTTCGAGTGGTAGAAGGAAGACTTCAAATTCAAGTGAGAAGATGCTCAACTAACTATTGCCAAGGTGACGTCATACTCGTTGACGCAATGTAGGTTTTGTCATGAAACTGGTTTGTTCGTAGGTTGCACCGATTTCTTGTCTGTCTGCTCACAGATTCGCTTTGCTTGTTCCACCACCTCTTCGTACAATGGGTGAGTACCATCGATTATGAACGCAACTTTTGATAAAATTTTTATCTAAATTTAAACCACTGCAACTTGATTGAAATTTTCTTCAGTTTTTTTATCGTCACTGGAACAAAAGTAAACTCATTAAATACGTGTCTTCGGAAAACCACTTCAAACAAAATAAACCAACTAATACAAACCAGTAACTTCTCTCGAACCAGTAGCTCCATGTGGAACACCGCCCCCAGGCGCCGCTTATCTATGTTCGTCTGTTTCGTACTCAGACTATAAGGTAACTTGAAGGTCCCTGGCCGCCCCAGTTGCCGCCATCGAGAAATTAACAAGTGATTTTTTCAACCACGCAAGGCGCACTGCGTAGAGCGGATAGAACAATCAACAGGCTGAAGCCAAGCAACCAACACACTCCAGTCCAAATCATGGTATTAATACATAAAAAGTTCGACATTATTAAACCACTTTGATTTTTTAGTTTTATGTCGCAATACTGCCCAGTGACTTGTGGAGTCTGCAGGCCGACATCTACCAAGGGTAAGAATAATTTGAGGGTTTTTGTTACTTGAGAGAATAATAAATTAAGATCTGTGGAAAGAAATTTTTAATTGGGTAAAAAGTTGATGGTCTCATAATTATTTAACGCAGGACTGTGCTGGTCTGCGGTAACTGTGCCGCTTTGTTTCAGGTTTAGCTTCCCCATATGTTGAACAGATTCGCGTTTACTTCCGCATTGCCCGCTCTTTTCCGTACATTCAGTACAGATTCTTTCGTCCATCTCAACAACCACGATCATCTTGGCTCCCAGTAAGGTTGCTTCCAATTCCAGGAGAGGTATCGGAATTCTACCTCAGCCGAAGGTAAGAAGTTCGCTTCCCTGCCTTCTTCCTCATCACATGCATTCTCACAATCGGTTTAATGGCAGATTTGTGGTGTCGTGTCTTTCTCGTTAGAAATGATTGTTTGATGACTAAGAATAAAACAAGAAACAAAAGTGTTGCTAAAAAAATTGTTCTAAATATTAGGACAACAAAAGTTGTTTTTTTTATTAAAAGTAATTTTTAATAGTTTAAATTTAAAGATAACTTTTTTATTTAAAAATTTAAAAGGACTGTTTTTAAACAAACCTTCATCAAAATAAGCATTTTCATCAACATCTTTTTAAATCAATTTAACTTCCGTTCAAGATTTCTCTAAAATTCGGTTTAAGTATAATCTACTGAAATGTTGATGTTGGCAGACCCTTCGGGACTTATACGACGTTGGTGTATTTTTGTCAACTCCGACAAGGAAGCAATCCTGTTGTGTGGAGGATGCAGAACAGCCGATGCAGATCCGGTACACTCCGCTTACTCCTATTCCTGTTGACTTTCGAATTTTATCATTATTCTCACACAGGTTGGAGCCTTACTGCACTTTATTACGCTTCAAACTCGCGATCGACCGGGAGAGAAATAAGCGTTTCACAAAATCGCCACTCCTCTGGAGGATCGAGGGTCTACACCGGCAGGATCCAATGCTGCGGTTATAGCGACGACACGTGGAGATTTTACTCCCCTAGTTAGTTACACTTGGTGGTGCTTTCCGTTTTATAGATTTAAATATAGTATTATACTGCATATATATTATAGCAGGTTTATAAACAATCAATGTTTAAATGTTGTAAACAAAAAATACCACCCTTTTTAGTATAAACAGGGTGATAATTTTAATTACACTCTCAAAGTGCTATAAAATGTTTATAGCCTATAAAGAAGTCAACCTTTAATGGGTTAAAAGAAAATAAGAAAACCAAAAACAACTAAAAGTAATAAAAAATTGATTTTATTTAATAAAAAGCTCATCATCAGTTTCTATAAAATGCATTTGAAAAAAAAAATTAAGTCATAAAAGCATATTTTAGTTTGGTGTCATAGGAAGAAGCAAAAGAGTGGCGAACTTATTCACACTTGCAGGACAGAAAAATTTTTTATTAATTTTTTTAGTATTGAAATAATTTATCTACGTATTCTAATAGCAATCTAATAAAATTTTATTTGTTTTTTTTCAAAGCATTGCCGTAAAGCACTTAAATTTTAGGATTAGTTGCTAGAATATCTAAAGTAAATTAATTATAACGTGTAAGGAGACCAGATTGGTGATTGCTCTTATTGAGGTTAAATTTGTTCCAGAATAATTGATGAATATTCCATTAGATAGAAAAATATTTTGTTTAACTTACGTATTGCATTTTTAAATAGTTCACGCCACCATCTAAGTGCCGTAATTTCTGCCCTTAAGTTTTGCTTTTATTCGTAGGCCTGTGCAAATTATAAAATTAACTGTTTTAGCTGTATTTTCACTATTTCTGTAATTACCACATAACGCATGGCTATGGGTATGAACCAGGATTGGATTTAATAGAATAAATTTAAGATAATGTTTTGTAATTAATTACTTTCGTAGCTAATGTGAATGGGTTTTATACACAATTGCTGCTTCTAATTTAAGTTTCTTTTTTTGGTCAGAAAGTTGAAGTAAATGAGTAAATGACATTGTCCAAATAATTCAGTTCTTCTCATAAGCTAGGATTTCTGTTCAAAACGATCTCCTCAATGTTGGGCGATTCCAAAAATATCTTTCTGCAATTTTTGTTATCATTGAAACGAAGACATAAAAGATTAATCAAACTTTTTTAAGTAATCAGATTTTAACTCATTGAGACGACGAAGTCGACTAGTATAGCGATGTCGGATAATGTTAAGTACCATTAGGAAAACATTATATAATTCATTCGAATTAGAGAATTAGAAATCCACACTCAACCAACAAACTCGATCTCTGCTTCGTCGTCGTCGTCATCGTTTGAAGGGCATCCACTACAGGTCAGACACAAGCAGGACTGAGACCGAGAGTTTATTTTTTTACTACCAAACAAACTGTTGTGCTGCCTGAATCAGATGCTGGCAGTGGTGTTATTAAGCCAGCATCGAGTTTTGCTATCCAAAACCGTCTGACCTCGTGCTCCATGTGGTGCACGATGTATAGGGCACGCTGTTAGAATATGGTCTGCGGTTTGTTCAGAGGCGCGCCACAATCACAATTCGGTGAAGGAGCGAGACCCCATTTGTGCATGAACGAATGCAATCGTCCAACACCAGACCGCAGGCGGTTGAGCTTAACCCAAGCTGCTCGGGGTAAGCTCATCCCAACAGGCCTGGCACCGGCCCCGGGCACAAAACACGGAGCCTATGAGCATTTCCACAGTACTCCGCGTTCCATTTGTGATTTGTCCATTCAGAAGCGCGGATGCCAAGTCTGGCAAGGTTGTCCAAACGATTCCGCGCAGCTGGCACAAATGGGCGTCTGGATATTAGTCTCACTTGGCGAGTATCTGAGGACCCACTTAAAGGACCATACAAGATATGATCGGGGTCTAGAGATCCACGATGAGCCAAGGAGAGTGTCGCTCCCAGTCCGGGAAGCTCAGCTGGCTGGATGCCTGAGAGTACGGGTAGGTGGTCCGTTGGAGTGGGACGCAGGCATCCAGTAACTATGCGCAAGGCGTCATTCAAGACACTGTCGATGAGGCGAGTGTGAGCAGTGCGACACCATACTGGCGCACAATACTCAGCTGTTGAGTAGACTAGAGATAGGGTGACTATACGTAGTGTTTTAGCACCAGCACCCCATCCCCAACACCCCACGAGTCGCCTCAACAGTGTGACGCGCGAGGATAGTTTTTTGCGCAATGCCACTAAGTGATGACGAAACGTGAGCGATCTGTCCAGTTTTACCCCAAGATAAGTAGGGATTGGACAGAACGGTAAAAGTCTACCGTTGTTGTAGACCTTTAGCTCACGTTTGGCCTCTCGGTTATTTAAGTGAATGGCTGCCGTCACCGTCTTAGTGTGACTGAGCTTCAAACTCCAAGTCTGGAGATACGCTGAAAGTGTGAACATGTCTTGGCTTAAAGTCCCCTCCAAGTTCTTCCAGTTTCCAGAAGAGTGCAACAATGCTAAATCATCAGCATAAGCAAACTTACTGGAAATCATGGAAGGAAGATCGTACGTATAGATGTTAAATAGGAGGGAGCCAAGACCGATCCCTGAGGAACGTCGTTTTTAAGACGGCGTAGCCTGCTTTGCTTGCTGTCACCGGTGGTAAGGGTGAAGCTTCGATTTTGGACAAGCTCCATGATCATTTTGACCATGTGCTTATCCGGAAGTAGTCTCAGCAGCTTGCAGGTAAGGCCATGGTGCCAGACAGTGTCATAAGCAGCTGTCATATCGATAAATACGGCACCGGCCTTCTTTTTAGCCTCGAAAGAATCCTCGATGTTCTGGGTTAGCAGAACAACTTGATCTACGGTTGACTTCCCACGTCGGAACCCAGCCTGCTCTTTAGGAAGCAGTGGATCGATTAATGGCTTAACGCGGTCGTAGATAACCCTCTCGAGGATCTTGTAGGGGACACAGAGCAGAGATATCAGTCGATAACTCTTTGGGTCCCCCACGGGCTTTGCTGGTTTTGGGATTGCGACCACAAGGGCTCTTCTCCAGATTTTGGAAATTTTGAGTCGGCGCAAACAGGAAGAAAGGAAGTTACGTAACCAGGACTTCAAAGCAGCTCCAGCATGGAGTATAAGCTCGGGGCAGATAGAATCAGGTCCCGGAGCTTTACCTGGTTTTAAATGTTGGAGGGCAGCAGCAAATTCTCTCTGTGAAAAATTGTCAGAGATATTTACTGTGTCTGGTGTTGTGGCCCTCCAAAGGTCAGACACTTCTTGAAAGACGAGTCGAAATGGTCTGCGGTCAACAGCCTCGTATTTCCCATTTCTAACCAGCTGAGATGCAATAGCATCGGCTGAAACGGGACAGTGACGAGGAGAGTGTCGTGAACTACCAGTAAGGTTGTTCAAAATACTCCACGCTTTTCGACTAGAGTGTGAGAAGTCAATACTCCGAACTGCTTCGGACCATCAATCCCTACGCTTTCTGTCAAGCTTAGCAAGGAGAGCTGTAGCAACCAAACTTGATTCGTCTCCCTGAGGAGACTGCAAAAAGATTTTATAGAGGGATTCATACTCTGCATCCCAACACGGAATATAGTTATTTCGATACCCGAGTGGGATAGTCTTTGGTAAATTATGGATATTAATCCACTTTATAAAGCAAGCACATTTTACGGACACTTAATGTCGCCCTCTCTCCGATCAGAAAGATTGACTTCAGATCTAGTTCGAGAAAGAACTGGACTTGGAAATAACTTTTAAAAATCTTAATGCAGCTTTATTGTTGACCCAACATTAGTTGCAGTCAGGCAAAACCATTCATAACACCTAATGAATCGAATTAAAACATTAATGTTGGGAAATTCAAAAAAATTATGGTCACATCTAAAAAAATTTATTAAGCTTTTAACTAAAAACTACTTTATGGTTTCAAAGCTTGTTTAGAGCCATAGGATAAGTTCTTGTTTCACCTAAAGCAGCGTTTCTCAAACCTTTTTTTCTGCGACCCCAAAATCGCTAAAAACAACAATCTACAAATATGACTGCGACCCAAATAAATTTGATTGAGCGTATATTGAAACAAAACAAAATTATTATGTAAGCCAACAAAAGGTTGTCTAATTTTTAGCTGTATATGTGTGGGCAGAAATTTGTTCGTAAGCAAACTTATTTCAATTTCTTGATTTTCGGCTGAAAAACGTAGTGATCTCTAA